>MU399607.1:0-21420 GCA_022578875.1 Hypoxylon crocopeplum | reverse complement strand
CAAACTCGACATTTAATGGTGTGCATTGCTGGGTACCTTTCTTTTTGTTTCCTTCCATTGGCAGTCAAATTCTCTTTATTCGCCTCTCTCCCGCCCCCCCCCCAATTCTATTGCCCAGGCATAAGCAGTCAGTCTACGATGCTACAGGATATTGTTTGAATTTCTGTTGTAGTCAGCGAGGTTGGTGATCCTAGTATTTTCAAGAATTTTATTAGATCAACTGCGGCTCTTCCTATGAACAAAGTGAACCACTTGAACCGTAGTAAACTAGAAAGTCCACGTTTATGTCTAGATCCATGACAAGTCTTAGATTGCACGGCGAATTTCAGCTGTCACTAAAACTACTTGAATTGAAATAACTGCGAATGTGTGTCAGAACAATAATTTCCTTTTCACTGCAGCAGAAGTTATTACGAAAAGAAAGGAGAGTAGTGAAAAGAGGGTAGAGGAATAATTCACCTTTTTCTTAGTGATAGGCACAAACGAAATCTCCGATGTGTCCTCAAAACTCTGCGGGTCTTCTTCCAGCAACTCAAGGTCTCCTTCGTCCAAACATTCCATTGTCATTCGCACTTGTTTCCAACTATCCCCGTCATAGACCTGTATTTCGAACGGCTTCCCTGGCTGGGTGATGACCTGGGGGAGCTTGACCTCGCAACGGTGGTCGAAGTGCTGTGTGAGTGAAAGCCGTTCCTTCTTGGGATCCCATCTTACCCACATAGTCACCACGGTTCCAAAGTCTTCGACATCTTGGTCAGCAGATCGTAGAATAAATCCATAAGCAGCATCCAATTCTTTGGCCTTCGGTTTCGCTGCTACTGGTAGGACATCAAACAGCGTCTCTATCTTGCCCGGCTTACCCACTCGAACTCGGCCTTCTTCGGTGAGGTTGTATGGCAAGTGGAGGTGCATGGAGCATGTCGGAGAGCCGCGGTAATGGAGTGACTTGTTATACCAGCCGACGTCAAGCCATTCAAAGATAGTTCGCCAGACTTTAAGACTTAGACGTGAACCCCTATTTCCTTGGCTCTGTGTTTCGGCTCCATAGTTGCTGAAGAATCAGACAGTTAGAAATAGCTAGTATGAAGCTAAAGAAGACGAAAGGATAGGTGAGACATGAATGTGGTAAAGATCAATAATATGCGGCGAGGGATTGATCAACTTACTGGATTGCTACGACTGTCTCAACACCACGGTACCCTTTGAGAATGCATGTTAGTATTGTTCACACATATGGAGTATAAGTGCTCATACCTATCCAAACTGGGCCTCCGCTCATGCCCTGTTTTGTATCGGCTCTGTATCGTAATTGGTGAAGGCTCGCCCCGATACATCCACCTTCTGATTTCCGCGGTGGTCCATCAGACGGGGAGTCCTCAGGTGTATATCCACTGACGTATACTTTACGATCCCGGAGCAAGTCCTTCTGCTCATATTCAGTATAACCCAGAACTCCTCCTGGCAGGGGTGCGAGCCCGAGTATCAAGTTGAATCCGAACCCACGTATCCGCTTCTGTCGGTCTCGCTTCAGGAGGATGGCGCCGTAGTCGTAGATGGCATTTAGTTCCTCAGGTTCGTCGAAATATCTCTGGCAGACACGAATCATATCAAGTGTCACTGTAATATCCTTTTTCTCATGAGGATCGTTAACGATCCTAATGTTGGAGCAGTAGTGTTTCTCCTTATCCACGAGGTTGTGTCCGGCTGTGAGAATGACATCAAAAGTGGCGTTTGGGACGTTTACATAAAAGCCATTGCCATGTTTTTCGTCTTATAAAGGTAGCAAGGACTTGTCAGTGTTTATATCGATCAAAGGGACAAGTATGTTTTTACTCACTTCCCAGCTTCTCAAAAGTCAGCTTCACCACCCAGTCTTCCCATCGACGAGGTGGGGTGGACAGATCTATCTTGAAGTCGTCATCCTTCGGGGGCTCATCAACTAATCTAGTTGAGTGCCAGAATTCCGTGGGAAGCACAAAGGTATTCAAATCGAAATCCTCCAAGTCCTGCAATTCGTCGCCCATGGCTAGACGATTGAAATGCCAGCTTCTCTTCTATCAATGTTATGCCGGGGTTTGGTCCTCGGGAAATAGATATAGGACGGTAACAAAGAAGACTATCCGAGTTGAATAGCAGGATGAGATACTTAGTGAGAGAGAGAAAGGTTGGGCGTTTATATTTGCAACAGTTGTCTGCTTCTCGTATTTTTGCTACTGACGTGTTGCATTCTGAGAATCTCCCAATCGGCTTACGTACACTTTAGTGCATCAACTTGCATAAGCTCATATCCTCACGCCTATGGAGTAGGAAAGGCTGTCTTGTGCCTAACAAGCATGTTCTGCTAGTTTCTTATTTGCTAGGGCTCTCTATCTTTGCTGCTTCCAATACCATATATTCCGTCATTCCCCGGCCCTGCAGATCTGTACCTACCTAGGGGTAGGTAGAACAGAACTAGACCTCGCCATCAATCCATTTAACGCTGATCTTCTCATCTTCGACCTCATTAATACCAGATAGTGATCTTCCTCTTAGAGACGACTACTTTACGAGCTCCTCGCCATTTGACCCTCCATCCAGCCTGGGCCTTGTCCGATGGGACCAGCTTGCCATCATCCTCAACCTTACCAAGACGGATCCTCTCTTTCTCCCCGTTGACATTCCACAAGGACCCGTCGGTCAGGAAGTAACTCTGAAAACAGCCAGTTTCATAGTCCTTGGCGACACTAAAATTCTCCACAGCAGTGTTGAACCTGGTGTTCCTAAGCAGGTTGGCTACGGAATGTAGTCAGCAAATACACGTAACGAAAAACGGAATCACGATGGTAATAACATGATCTCTCACCTTGCCAGTCGCCCGTTTCAGGATCAAGGACTAGGAATCCAACCCCCGCGTCTTCCTCCACATAGAAGAGGTAGAGCTTGTCGTCGATGACTTCAAGACACTGTGGTGTCCCCAAAACGGGGTTGCCCTCAAGGGGTCCAAATGTCTTCCATTCATCTTCACTTACATTCATCACACCCGCTAGGCGACCCGTCTCATCTTGGTAAGAGACCACAATTTCGCCGTCCGGGCCAATATTTGCGCTCAACTTGCTCTCCACACACGTGGTAATGTTCCACTTACTGCCGAGTGGTGTCTCCTCCCACTCTTCAATGTCTTCATTATATCCATAGCATTGGACAACGTTTTTGTGGTCGATGAAGACAACGAGACGCTGTGAGTATGAATCCGTCACTGCGTTAATATAGCCACTAATGATTTCTTGTGAGAACATGGTTAGACGTACGAGGTCTTGCTCAATGCCAAGCAGATATGAAGCCGAGGTGTCATCTCTCACGTCTGAAGCAATTATGCTCTCGCTTCGGAGGGCGTCCCCCACCCAGTGCTTCTCGACAAGGTCACCATCTCTCACATGGAGGAGGTAAATCCCTTCACCCTGATCCCCTGGGAGCTTCACTGAGCCAGCAGCAACAAGAGAACGGGCAAGATCCTGGACACTCATGATTGGGATAGTAGGTAGATTTGGGGCTTGAATCTACAACGTTTTCTCGTCTAGAGACACTTCTCTCTAGTTTATAAGCTACTGACATTCACAGTGAAGGCACTTGGTCTCGCAAATACGGCTTCATTTCTTCCCCTTCTAGCGACTATCATCACGTTAGAACGATGAGGCTCTAGGATGGGGGTACATCTATTCACACACCGCATTTGCCGATTGGCGAGGTAAGCAGCTGAGCAGGCCCCCACTGTTCCCTTTCTGGAAACAAGTTGAAGCTGAACGGCGCAGCGCGCATGTAACCTAAGTCTTACATTTGCCGTAATTGGGAATTTTCTGAGCCGCTTGGGCGCGATCACTTGCAAACGCGATAATCTTTAGGCATTCACGAGAGGTATAGCCAGCGCGTCGATCGCTAGCTGTGGGTTCTTAGTATGAAGTTGGCCTATCGCGTGCAATGCACCGAAGCTGGGACTGACTACGTGGTCATCGTCAGACATCGTCGGGCATTCTGTCGACCGTCAAGTGTGACGTGCTTCATTGTGAACAAATCGCCTCCCTTCCTTGAATCCTACAAAATGATATTTCTTCTCACGAGTCAAGAATGATTACAGTCAACGATCTGGCTCAATGCAACATCTCGGCAGCAAATATTCCAGACTGCGAAGAAATCACAGCCACGTGTGCAACCAATAGGTAATTTTCATGTAGGCTCCTTCTACTAGACTTGCGGTAGCCTGATTCAATCAACCATCCTACCCCGAGATCGACGCTCTGTATTAGTGTGTAGGTTGCATCGCCGTCTCACCTCGACAGTGTACAGCCAATGTGAAACAACTGATAGACTTAAAATTGTGCATCAAATATTTGGGCACGGCATGAGCAGGCTTCATGCCCATTCTACGTCAGTATGCCTTGTATGCAGCCCAGAGAGTCAGGCCGGAAGGATGGGCGGATGGGATATTTCGTTACATTCGTCTTGCGGCTCAAATATCGTCATAGAGGTACTTATATGAAGAGCATTCAAATTCATAGCCCAACAGGTTCAGTATTTCAGTTCCAGAATCGACAGCGAAACGGAACGTACTGGAGTACTTACTTCATAATGTCTCTTTACAGTGACACCGCGGCTGGTGTTCTCACAAGCGCGACGCTCGACAAGTATCTCCAAACGTACAAGATTGACGAACCCAGTGCAGAGAACGGAAATGGCACCATTGGTCTAACACCACTGTATGAAACATCGAGAGTTCCTTTTTCCCCTTTTCTGGTTTGTTACAGGAGTTGATACTTCCCAATCGAGCTGTTTGAGAATTTGTTGCTCCAGAGACATGCCTGAACTCCTCAGACCTCTTACTTAAAGAAGTAATTACTGACACCCGTTGTTATAGTGCCATAGCTGCGCGGAACGGGCATGCTGATGTTGCTAAACTCCTCCTTGACAAGGGTGCGGAAGTGGATGCTCGCTCATCCCAGCTTCGCACGCCCTTATGGATTGTAACTGCTCGAGGGCAAGGAGGAAATAGGGCTGAAATTGTTGACATCTTGCTGAAACATGGAGCAAATGCAAAATATTCGGACGCGGCCCTCCATAATGGATCGACACCCCTTGAGAACGAACTAAAGCAGCGCAAAGATGCCGAGGTGATCCAGCTTCTTGTACAGAACGACGGCGTAACAGACACGGCCAAAAAGTTGGCAGATAAGCTAGGCCGGCCGGATATTGACGATGCTATGAAGTCTACCCAGCAAAGAAGCAAATTCCGCAACGCCGTCGTCGGCCTCATTACGGCGCTCATCCTCTTCATCCTAGCTTGGGCCAACAGCGCCGCCTTGACGGGGATCACTAATAAGGTCTTGAAGAAGTTCCAAATCAGTGGAAACAAGAATAGCGCAATGGCTAAAAAGATTGCTGCGGTATGAGAACAGACGACCCCTTTCTTCATTTACATTCTCTAACGTCTCCTATAGGAAGTGCCAGAGCCAAAGACAAAGGAAGACTTCAAGAAGAGTATCAATGAATTCGTGGACAAACATAAGCTGGGCAAATTCTTCAAGGATGAGAGTAGCCAGCAGCTACTAGAGAAGATCACCTCCAAAGCCATCGACATCCAGAACGACGATACTTCAGTCCTGGGTCAATCCACCAACACTGACAACCTTGTTAAGTTTGCACTTTATCAGCCGGTTATCTATTGCGGTATTTAATCCCTATTCTTGACATATTTCCATTAAGCTAATGAGAAATAGATGACAGCGGGTCAATGAACCCAAAGAATAATTATCAGGGAGAAGACCGTATGGAAGATCAGCGAAATTTAGTTCGGAGAATCGCCTCAATATGTACTAAGGTGGTACCTGATGATCTCGGTGTTCACCTACGATTCATCAATAGCGAACCGCCCCACACAAACGATCTAAGGATGGATGACATCCAAAACATCATGGCTCAAGTCAAGCCGTCAGGATATACGGAGATTGGATCTCACCTCCGCGAGCGCATTATGAAGCCTTTGCTGTATAGCCAGTACAACGAGAAGGTGAAGAAGATGAAGAGACCGCTATTCATCTCGATCATCACCGACGGAGTCCCGTACGGCCCGGATGGATCGTCAGAGAAGCAAGACACACTCAAAAATGAGATTGTCAAGTGCCAGAATTATTTGCTTGAGAATGGCCTCCCACTACGCGGTACAGTACCTACTCATGTCTCATCACTCCACACAATATTTACCATGCTGACTATCTTCGAAGCTGTGGTCTTCCAGATCAGCCAAATTGGCAGCGACCCGAGTTCCAAGATCTTCTTGCAGAAGCTGAAAGACGAAAAGCTGGAGAATGTGTATATTACCGCACGTGAGTGGCGAAGACGGCAACACGGCTACAAACACTCACTAATATGTATCCCTACAGAACAACTAGATTCGAAATTCCGTGAGCTTAGGGAGAACGAGAGAGATCTTGAGGCCTGGGTAACTACCCCTATCTTCCCCTGAGTCGACCAATGAGTGGCTCACCACGACTAACTTGCTGTCTTCTAGTTATTTCAAACCCTCCTAGAGCCTATCCTTGACACGAAGTCCGATTAGGCCATCGATTGTCATGAACCTTTAGAAATTAAGTAGACGGCAACGAGTTTAGCTCTTAAGGAAGGCTGTGCGCGCGCCGAATGAGATCGACGACTCTACGCGCAGGTACCGAATATCCGCCACAGCGACCTTCAGGGCAGTCATGCCTGCGTGAGTAAGTGGAAGAAGTGCCATAAGTACCTATCTCTTAACTTTCACTTCGTCGATTTACAATGATGCTGCTTAAGGTTCTTGAAGGGGGATATGGTGGTCATTAGCTGGGAAGTAAACACATGGTCGCTCTTCATTCGTTTTAGTTGTCTGCATCCTGAACGGCTAGTTTTAGAGGGGCAAGTTGGAAAAGGACTGTTTGTGTACTTTGTAAGATAGGCGTATCCCGTAGCCTTCGTTGAAGAATACTTTTAGTACTTACCTTCATTCCGTACATTGGTTAGCGGCAGGGACTCTAGGACGACCCTTTGGTTGGGGCTGTACACAGAGTGAAAGGCAGTAGATGGAGGCTCGCTAGTAGATAGTTGGTAGGAGGTATCTAGTATGAAGACCTTTTAACGCCTGACCCGTATCAAATCCTCGGGGTAAGTACCCATTCCTTACCACCACTGGTCTATAGTCCACTGATCTAATGCCCCTGACAGTTGGCGAGAGGCCCAAAAGCTTAATGGATCAGGCTGCGCCATAAACTCCGATCGCTGTCCGCCGCCTTCTCCGGCATTTCGTTCCCAAAACTCCAAACAGTGTATGACTTCTTATCAATTAGAAGTAGAAAGTCGTCATCGCCCACCAACCTCCTAATTCCGAGTTGCATGAAGGAGCCTGTGCTGTTGTGCTCGACAGGGTTCGTGTTGAACTGTTGGTAGGCATCTAATGCGAAGTCTGCGGCACTCAACTCTAGGCGAGAACCAAATTTCTCGAAAGGCACTAGCTGTCGTCGCGATAGACCTGTCCGTCTGCATTGTACCGTCGTATAAAGCGGAGTAATGCGGCCCTCGTCGTCTGGAGGTTTAGTGCTGCAAGGGTATAGCGATAATACGGGGCCTTGTGCGTTATCACTTGCAGCTATTCGGTTGTTCCAGATTTGGAAGGCGTTCTGCTGGTCGTGACATTCCTTGTGATGGTAATGGCTGACCGTGAAAGATTTGTTATGAATGTTGAAACACACTGATAGGAGACCGTCAACATCTGAAGACTCGCAATAAGCTGCATTAGGATCAGAGCCAGTCTGAGCATGCTGGAACGCGGCCTGGGTCAAGCAGTATCCTCCGTAGGAATCGACTTTCTCCCAGCGCAAGGTTGTGATGGTGAAGTCATCGGGAACCATGATAAGCTTGGTCCACTCGCTTCTATCTAACCGATAGGTTCCAGCAAGCTGGCCGTCACGGATTTCGTTCACCTCGAGCCTGTCCAGAGGAGCCGGGGTAAATGTAATGACAAATAACACATCGTCCTCAGTTGGAGAAATGATGAAATCCAGTAGAATCCCGCTTTGAACTAGGCGTGTCCCGGGGTTCCGAGAAACAAACTGTCCGGAAATAAAGTCGTATAGTTGCGAGGTACCGAGGAGTCCTCTCTCATAGCATCCATCTATGCGAATATGCCGTGGCCTGCAGCCTAGCTTCCATAAAAAGATCTCGGCGTTCTTGGAGACGATGAGGACCGTGTCCCCTTCAGCGACGCAACGTGCAATCTCCTCCGGGATTTCAGTGGAATAGAGCTGGTCTTGCTCAAGATGCCAGGCATGTAGCGTCCTTCTACGGCCCATGAGAATCAGCTTGTCGCTCATAGACGTCTTGAAGCCTTGAGTATCCCCTTGATGGTTGGGGAATAGGTATGCCCGCCGCTTTCTTGTGCGTAAATCATCGACGATAGCGAAATAAGGGAAGACGTATGCTTCCGGCCACCATGCTATCCGGCCGTTGTTGTACATCATGAAACGGGGGAAACGGGTGTCAGAACTGAGTTCCAGGCCATCCACATCATCGTATGAATGAACGCCCCCTTCCAGAACCGGAACGCCTTTGCTCAGCGTAAAGAACCAGTCGGGCTGCAATCGCATCTCATAATGTAAGGCAGTAGCAAACTTGCCGCTCATCCTTCTCTGTATCTTGTGCAGAGTCCGTCTAAACGCGTCACCCATTTCTTGGCTACCGGCGCGGATGTGATCCTCTAGGCCAGGATACCATTGTTCGGCGAGTTTAGGCCATATCTCCTCGCTTAGCCAAATACCACGCCAACGACGGCTTGCGCTGAGAGCGGCGTCTACATCCACTGGTTCGAAATAGCTAAGAATGATAATATGCAATTCGAAAGGGAGACGGCTGACAATGTCAACTTTGGGGCATCCTGGCGATGCACGCGCATGGCGTAGCTGGGTTAAAAACGACTTCATGACAAGGGGATTATGTTGTTAAAGATACTGGTAGACTGCGATATATTGCTAAGCGGATTATAAAGACTGTAGATATAGTGTTATTTATTATTGACCCTATCCACCATGAATGGTTAGTGATGGGAGGTCATTAGTTGGTGATTGAAAGGGGAGCTGCGCAGAAGTGGGAGCGCTGTTTGTTGGGGTCAAGGGCTCGCTACTTCTACCCGACGTTGCCTAAACACAGCCCAGCTGACAGGTGGGATTAAATGCCGAAGATATCCCGGCGCATTCCACCTGTTCTGTACGCCCAACGCGTTCCCTTCCAGTTCTCCGAAGTTTCTTCATCTCCCTGATCCAACACCGACTCTACGTCGTAACGGCATGAAAATCTACCTTGCCAATCAGCCTTGATCTATATTTACGGCCAACGTCTCCTCAAATACGAAGCCAGGTACAATCTAATTTTCATTCAGACTCTGCGTGTTCAGGTCACTCAAGGTAGTCGCTGGCAATGAAGTCTCGCGTCCTACAGAAGCATGTAAAACAACTCGGTACTCCGCTGCAAGAATGAGGCTGCCTGTTAGGGCTGCACGACCGGGGTGCATAGGTAGCCACGGAGTCGGATCTGGAATATCCCTGTCGAGAAGACAACTGTCTACCGGAGCATCTTCGACAATGAATGATCTCACTATGGCTACCCCTACCTACCATCTCCTTGTGGAACTGATCTACTAGATTAGTAGAGCTCATAGGACACTTCAGAGATTGGCCCTCCAGCTAGATCTAGGTTAAGTTGCTCGTTCACGACGAGCTAATCCCAGTGAAGATGTCACTGGCTTTCACCATACTACTACCTCGGTAGGTATGAGAGGCTCGTACGCGAATTTACTCGCGTACCGATACTAGACACGACTAGCGCTGCCATAGCTGCCACGGAGGGACCCCCTTTCCAGTAGCTTCAGAAGCAAAACATTCATATGGCATTGCTAAATTCCAACACGCAGACAGGCGGACAGGTTACCCTATTGAATATTGTAAAGGGTTGTCGAATCGGGGAAGTTACCATTCCCAAGTTAGCAGCATGATCTAGTTGCAGTAATTTATACATGTCATTACGCGGACTCGATCACAACCAGGGACTGGACCTCCAGCTTCTAGGGCCCAGGCCCGTCTTAGTGTCGTCAAGCTCTCCAGCTCTGAACAGCGCCAGCTCCACTACCTAATCTTGATTCAACGCCGCTATCTAATTTGTCTAGCCTTTTTGGACCAAGATGATCAGCTCAGTCTCAGCTGAAGCGAAATCTAAGACCTTTCTGGCAAGCACGAACGCCGCCAGCACGCATTCCAACTTCATGGGCCAAATCGTTCCTTGGTCTCGATCGTTCTTGTCGTCGAGCTATTAATCATGACTCTAGCTACGCGGTCCCAGTGCCAATCTGGGCCCCCTGTGGCGTCAAGCGCGAAACGGTCAGCTACTAATACTTGCGACGCCCGACGTTGTGCAAATCCAACCGTTTCCGCCGCCGGTACGTCTTGCCTACGCACGTTCTCTGCTCTTCGGCATCCGGCAGCGTTGCCCAATTCAATATGCGTTTTCTGGCGGCCGCTCTGTTCCTCCCGACCATATTGGGGGAGAAGCTAGTTATCCCAGAGGTGCGAAATTCAGTGAGTACGCAACTCGCAGAATTCAGCGGGTATAAAAGCGACTATGTCTCGCCGTCAACCGATGATATCCTACCAGTAAGCTCGGACTCTGAGGACAAGAAGGTCGAAGAGCGAGCGACAACTACTACCTACTGGTACGAGACCATTGCACATCAAGGCATATCTGCCTTCAATGCCAACAAAGCCACTTATAAGGTCTACCGCAATGTCAAAGACTACGGCGCCAAAGGGTACGAGTAACTCGACTCGCCTCCTTATCAGACAGTACTGACAGTCAAAACAGAGATGGGAAAACCGACGATACGGCGGCTATCAACAAAGTATGCAACATCGAGAATTCCTTTTCCCCCTTTCTGGCTTGTCTCAGGAGTTGATCCTAATTGAGCTGTTTAAGGAGTTTTTTACTCCCTAGGCCTCTCACTTAAAGTAATTACTGACACCCGTTACTGTAGGCGATTAGCGATGGTGGTAGATGTGCTCCGGGGTCTTGCTCCTCCTCCAGCACCACAAATGCTGTCGTCTACTTCCCCGCTGGAACTTATGTGGTCTCTTCCTCGATAGTTATGTACTATGCGACCAATCTTATTGGTAATCCTAACAGTATGCCGACTCTATTAGCTAAGTCTGGTTTCAGCGGCTTCGGCGTCATAGATGGCGCAAAGTACCAAAGCAATGGAGTTCTGCCTTATGGGGCAACGAACATTTTCTGGCGTCAGGTCAGAAACTTCGTCATTGACATAACCTCGATCCCTGCGTCAACCGAAGCTACCGGAATCCATTGGCCTACTGCTCAGGCAACTAGTTTGCAAAATATTGTATTCAAAATGTCGACCAATTCTGGTACTAAACATCAAGGTATCTTCATCGAGGAGGGCTCCGGTGGTATCCTGAACGATCTTGTATTTTACGGCGGCTTGTACGGAGCTGTCTTTGGAAATCAGCAATTTACCGTACGCAACCTCACGTTCAATAACGCGGTCACCGCTATCTATCAGCTCTGGGACTGGGGTTGGACTTATAAGAGTATTTCCGTGAGGTATGTTTAAATATTTTAATTATATACTAGATCTATCTCCATTCCCTGTATGTGCTAACTTTGGAGCAGTAAGTGATTAAAATCTTCCTAGCCTTGTGTTAGTACCTAGTACATAGATCTCCATCCGGGCAGCAGACTGAGAGGAAGCTCAAAGTTTCCTTCGTACAACAACATGGACAACTCATAATTCAAGCTTCACGTCCAGCACAAAGACTAACGTATAATAGACAACTGCACAGTCGGCCTCGATATGGCTACTCGTGACTCAAGTGCCGAAACGGTTGGATCTGTAACCTTCTTCGATAGCTCATTCACCAATACGAAGATCGCATTCAATATCTCGCGATCTACTAAGTCTACACCTACGACAGGAGGTAGTCTAGCGATCGAGAATGTCTCCCTAAAGAACGTGCCGACCGCAATCCAATATGGACCAACTAAAACTAAACTGCTTGCCGGGACCACGGGATCGACGACCATCGCCAGCTGGGTGAGCGGCAACGTGTACAACCCCACTGGCCCGAAGGCCACCGCCGGTGCCATCACTCCGCCCACTCGACCAGCTGTTCTCATCAGCAACGGCAAATTCTATGAGCGGTCAAAGCCTTCCTACGCCAACCTAGCTTCGTCGTCATTCTCTTCTGTCCGATCCGGCGGTGCGAAAGGAGACGGTTTGACCGATGATACTGCTGCTTTGCAGAAAATTATTTCTGCAGCTGCCAGTGCGGGACGTGTTGTGTACTTCGATGCCGGCACGTATAAAGTAACCAAGACGCTTCTTATCCCAGCAGGTAGCAAGATCGTTGGCGAAGGGTATCCCGTCATCATGTCCAGCGGCTCCTTCTTTACCAACATAAACGCGCCCCAGGTTGTAGTGCAGATAGGCAACCCAGGCGACTCCGGAACAGTAGAATGGAGCGACATGATCGTGTCAACGCAGGGCGCTCAGGCCGGTGCGATTCTCATTAGATGGAACCTCGCCTCTCCGGCAGGCTCGCCAAGTGGGATGTGGGATGTCCACACCCGTATCGGCGGAACCACCGGATCCAACCTATCCCTTGCCAATTGCCCGTCCACACCAACATCGACCACCGTCAACAGTAACTGCATTGCGGGCTACATCTCCATGCACGTCTCCAAGACGGCAGCGCGCCTCTACATGGAGAACGTGTGGCTTTGGGTAGCGGACCACGACGTCGACAACAACTCACTGACGCAGATCAAAGTGTACGCCGGCAGAGGTCTACTGGTGGAATCGACAGTTGGCACGCTCTGGCTGGTGGGTACTAGTATCGAGCACCATGTCCGATACCAGTATCAGTTCAGCAAGACGCAGAACATCTTCGCAGGCCAGATTCAGACCGAAACGCCTTACCATCAACCAAACCCAGGCGCACGGCAGCCATTCCCTCTAAACACGACCATAGATGACCCTAACTTCGATATCTTGTGTCCTCAAGGGTCCTCGCCAAGCACCTGTTCCGAGGCGTGGGGACTTAGGGTGAGCGCTAGCAAGAGCGTTCTTATATATGGAGCTGGGTGAGTTTTTTTGAACCTGTTTCTGACGCGACAACTACGTAAGGCCTATCAGCTAACCGGTTGCAGATTGTATTCCTTCTTCAACAACTTCAGCACGGCCTGTTCCGCCAAGGGCGCTAGCGCGTTATGCCAGACGGGTATCGTGCAGTACGACTCGGCCAGCACCAAGAGCTTCTTCATCTACGGTCTGAACACCGTAGGTGCCTATGGCATGGTCTACAGGGATACGACCAAGCTTGCGGATTACTCGCAGAATGTCAATGTCTTCCCTAGTTCGATCATTGCGTTCACTAGCAACAATTAGTATAATTATGATGTTATGTCAGGTGTACATAAGTTGTACATAGAAGCGTCAAAAGCCGGCGCTTGTATAAAATGTCAAAAGTCGTTCTTTCCCTCATAATTTTCATGCTCCGCATATTAGAGGCGTATTCTTAGTTTTTCTGGTATCTTATTGAGGGTAGGGAACTCCGAAATGCCTGTTAGACAGACAGTTCGTGAAAGAAATCGTACCATCCAAAGAGACAGAAGAGAACACACCCTGTAGCGCTGGAATTAAAACGAGGGCGCCTTGGAAACTGAAGGACAATCGAGTCAAGGCTCTGTTGCCGTATTCTCGGGCTGTGTAAACAATCATTTTGTCATTGGACAAAGAAGTTATATGTTAAACAAGAAGCAATGTACATCTGTTGAGCCTAGTTGATATAGCCATGCGATTCTTCTCTAGAGCCAGTCTCTCGTCTCCTCTCCAAGCCATTTCGCTAGGAACGATCTGCTTTGTATCAACAAGTACCAATCATTAGTCGGTTGAAGAGGTTGGCGAGTCACTAGAGCATAGTCGTCGAGTCCCTTTACATCTTCCGAGCAGGATATCCCAAGATGGACCACTCATCTCAGACACCCGTCTTCGCCACATCCTCAGAAGCAGAGGCGGAGATGGAGTGGCCACAGCCACAGTACGTGACTCTTTCTGAGGTCGAGGTGGTTCCGAGCAGCGATGCTCTATGGTCTCCTCCGCCCCGTGAGTTCTCCCTACCTCCCGCTTTCATGGCATCCCATTCTACTAACGTACCGCAGGATACCTCTTCCTCATCACCGCCGGAGCTGGAGCTGGATCAGGAGGAGGAATCCAAGGCGGCGAGTACGTCAAAGAATAAGAAGAAGAAGAAGAAGAAGGCCGAGCCGTCAAGCACGCTCGACGACTTCTGGTATAAGGAGGGAACGACGTGGTCCGACTTGAAGCCGACCAAGGAGGAACGAGAAAAGGGTAGGCGTAAGAGGACGGGCATAGCGGGTTGCGAGACGGGTCCGGAATGCTACACGTGCGGCACCAGGCTCAATTTAAATGAGATAGTAAGCGCCGTGCCTTGCAGGGTGTGTGGCTGTTTCAATTAGCCCCTTTATTGGCTGATTATCCTCTTGTCGAGTCTGGCGAAGTTCGGCTTTGCCCCTGAATTGACAAGAGCCTTCGCCTAACGAGAGAGAAAAAGGGGAAGTAGAGGCATGCAATCAAGAGATTTTACTATGTTAAGACTATGACGACCCATGATATGTGAAATGAATTGATATGGTTATAAGTGACGTGTGTAAATACCACGCTGGATTGATCGTTTTCTTTTCCATGTCTACCCCCTTTTATTCGCCCCATACCCACCTGGGCACTTTCTACATGTGTGTTTGCCGAGGTCACTAAAATTTGCATCGATCACGGAAATGCACAATGCCCACCTTGAAAATACAAGTCGCACGCCTCCCTTATATATTTACGTCTATGGCGTGTCGTAGGCGTCCATGTAGGCTGTAGGGACTGTAGTAAGACGGATACTGCTATCAGTCTAGGAGGCGATGACTCCCGTTTTATATATCCGACTCCTCAATGCCACCACCCCATATCCCAGTAGAGTTTGGTTTTCGCTTTTTCGTCCTTCTCACCCAAGATTTCGTATACCGCCATGAGTGCAAGTCGCTGCCTCTGAGGCTCACGATCGTGTCGGCTAGGAGAGCGATTGACATGACTACCGAGTCATATATGCATGTCAGCACTCTAGTTTGATGCCCGTGGACGTGATTGGAGGATCCTAGAGTTGTGTTGTGAATGTGATGAGAAGAGAAGACTGGTAAATTTGCCGGGGCGGCCAGGGTGAGGGGCCACGAGGAAGCCCGTAACCGTCGAACCGTCGAACGGCTACCAGGACTCGACGAATATTGCAACGAAGCCGACGGCAAGCTCCAGAAGTTGACCGATGAACTTGCAGAGGCCGCACATGTTGTCGGGCGATTCCAAGTTGGAATGCGCGGGGTTCAATTGAGAAGAGGTTGAGATTTCGGGCGAGATTTGGCGATATGAATGGTTTGTATGCCTTCTAGAACTTGTCGGGCTCGGTAAGTCTGTGCAGCGACTTTCGTAGGAAGAGCGAGAGAGAGAAAAGTGCAATATCTTGAAGGGCTATTGGTTACCTTGCCTCGAGAATTGATTCATTTTCTTCACAGCTACGGATCAATGATCTCTTTAAATATTTTTACTGCCTCGACTCACTTACGAGTCAAAGAGTACGTGCCATGTTTGTTTGTTGCACACTGTTAACAATGGCTTTGACAGTGGCTTATACGTACTGGTCTAAGAAGCAAACAAAATAATTTTGAGGTCATCACCCCTATCCCTACAGTTTGTAGACTTTGAAGACTGTGACGTCACAGGGGTTTCCCAGATGGTTGTGACCGCGAATGACCAAAAGGAAGGTCCTAGTCGAAGGCCCCTCACTAATACAACACCAAACTCACCCACCAACTTACATCTCTTTCCTCACAAACATCACAGTACACCTTGATCAACTCATCCATCTCCAATCATATCAAAATGGCCGACGATAAATCACAAGATAAGATTGTCCCTTCTGAGGGAGACGAATCGAAGAAGGCAGACCCAGTCTCGGAGAAGGCAAGCCAAACAGACGCCACCAACAACAAGACGGAAGATGCCGCCGCCGACGCGGACTCCACCGCTTCTCAATCGAGGCCAACTAGACACCTGCCCACGCACTACAAGGGCATGCCGAAGCAATGGGAGAAGAATCAAGGTAAGCGCCCAAGGTCTAAACCAAGCCCCAGAGTCTGAAGCCGGCCGGGCTGCCGACTCTTGACCTCCTAAGCTGATGAAGCAACAGTTGCCAAGAAGGATACCTAGGTCTTCGCATTCATCATTCTAGTGTTCTAGAGTACAAGTTCAAGGCTGTTTCACGGGCTTCTAGCGGTATTAAATCGACAGGCAATCAGAGAGGAGATAATAAAACTAACTGCCTCATTGCCTCCTCATAAATCCTTCAATGATTAACATGATTTTGGGCGTTGTTGTGGCTTAGCCTTGTGCCTGTGCATATCTTCTGCAGTTTACCTAACTTAATAGGCAGCCCTCCCAACCTGTCGTCTCAATCGATGAGGTTTCTTACCGGAACACTTAGGCGCTCATGTCGACGGTCAATCTATATGTTGCTTCTTAAGTGCTTCACTAAAATAATGTCGTCGAGGAGTTTCTAATTGTCTTCCTACTCCCTTACAGTGGCCTGTACCGGTGTTTATATATGGCGACATCGTTGGGCGGGTCGCTAACAGTCAGCAGGGTCAGTAGGATTCGCTAGCTGACAACCTCTTTGGTCAACTGTTTTTTGGGAGCATTAGCGCCAAAGAGTAACAGTACCAACATGAACGGTCGATTAAAGAGAAAATCATCGAGAACGGGGCTAGCCGGGCACGACGTGGGAAAGAAACCTAAGAGGATTAAATATCAATACCAGGCTTTTGATCCTATGAGGAGTGAGATCAGGCTTTTCAGCCTCCTACCAGGAAAGCCAGGCAGCCGAATTGTCGGGGATACGGTGGCCCGTTGTTAACTCTGTGCCAAAATCGAAAAATCATAATTGACTTGCCCTAAAACGTGAAAGCGCAATATAGCTATCCATTAACCATATTTAAGTCGGTATATATATAGTTATTTTTTATACGAATAATAAAATAAACGAATAAAATATCTTTATATAAGATATATATATATAATAAATTAATTATAATAATTTAAATAAATAAAATTAAAAATATTAAAAATATATATTAAATTTAAAATATATATATATATAATATTATAAATTTTTTTTTAAAATATTAAATATAATAAATATCTAAATTATAATTATTTATAATAATTATAACGTTATTTTTAATTAATATATATATATAAACGTTATTTTTATAAAAAATTATCGAAATAAAAATTAATTAATTTATATTATATTAAAACGATATTTTAATATTAATAATTTCGGTATAATTATAATTACGTTATAATTATTTTAAAATATATCGATATTAAGAAAAAAACTAAAATTCGTAATAATCGATAAATTTAAAGTTATATTTAAAAAAAATGTAATTTAATATAATATATAATTATTAAAAGAAAAATTTAAGCTTTATAAATTTAAAAATACGAAAAAATAAAATTTAATTATAAAATATGACGTAATTTTGAAAATAATAATCCGGTAATTAAATTTTATTATAATTTTCTTTTAAATTTAAATATAATATTATTTTCGTTCGAATTTATTTAAAATAAAAAAAAACCTTTATATATTTAATAATTAATAAATATTCGTTATTTTTTCGATAATAATATAATTTCTTTTTTGTTATTAATTTTTATAAAATTCCTCGATTTATTTCTTTTTTTAATTAAAGTTAAATAAGCTTTTTTTACGTTAAATTTTAAATTTTTACATTTTTTATTTATTTTATTAATTAATATAATATAATTATTTTAACTTATTTATTTATAAAAATATATCGGTTATAATTTATATATTATATTAAATTAAATATTAATAACTTATTTATTTATTAATATAAAATGTTTTTATATATAATAAATTTTACGTATAAGTTTTATTTCTAATATTAGATTTTAATTAAAATTAAATAAATAATTATATAAAATAATAAAATTAAGTTTATTATTTTTATTATATTTATTACGAGTTATATTTTTATTAATAAAATTAACTTTAAATAAATTAACTTTAAATAAGCTAATTATAAATAAATTAAATAATAAAAAAATAAAAAAACGTTTTTTATTTTTAATAATATTCGGTTAATTAATAGCGATTATATTTTTTAAATTAAATTTCGAGAATTTTTTTCTTTTATTTTTTAATTTAGGTTTAAAGTTTAAATTTAAAAAATTAAAACCTTTTTTTAACTTATTTTTATTAAAGGATTTAGTTTTAACCTTTTTAATTAAATTAATCGGTTTAAATTTTATTTTTAAAAAGTTTATTTTAAATTTAATCGATTTTCGAATTAATTTCTTAAAAGTTATAAATAATAACGTTTTCGGTTTAATCGTTATTTTAAAATATAAAGATATTATATTTATAAAAAAGTTTAAAATCTTTATTTAATTAAATTTTTCGTTTTTTTTAAATAAAATAAAATAATTAACTTTTTAAATAATAAATATAAAATATAAACTATTTAATATTTATACGTTTAAATTTTATTTTATAAAAAGATTTAAATATATAAAAAACTTTTAAAAGGTTCGATTAATAATTTCCATTTATCGTTATTATATATTTCGTTTAAAATATTCTTTATAATTTATATTCGAAAAAAGAAAATATTATTTTTATTTTAAAAAATATCGAAAATATATATTCGCTTTTTTTATATATCGATTAATATTATATAAAAATAAAGATTTATATATTTTATTAAGTTTTTATTTAAATTTTATATATCGTAATAAGTTATTAAGAAAATAAAATACGAATAATACGTTTTAATTAATATTTCGATAATTTAATTAAAATTTAATATAAAATAGTTTTATAAAGTTTATAAAATTTTAATTTCGTAAATAAACTTAAAAAAGAATATAATTTTAATAATAAAAATTTATAATTTTCTTATATTATTAGATTTATTATATTGACGTTTTTTATATAAATTTAAAGTAATTTCGATTATTAAAGTTATTTTTTTATTTTAAAATTTAACATTTATTTTTAACGATAAATAAGTCTTTTAAATTAATATTATATTAAATAAAAATAAACTTTTTTAAATAACGATATATAAAGGAATTTAAGCGGGTTTTTATAATAGTAATTTATATTTTTTTTAATTAACGTAAATATTAAAATAATATATATTTCTTAAAAGGTTTAAAAAATCATTTTCGATTACTTTTATTTATTATTATATAGAAATTATAATTAAATAATTATAAAGTTTAAAATATACCTAAAAAATAGATTTTTAAGAAAAATTTAAAAAGAATAAAAAACCTTATTAATCGATTAAAACGAAGTTAATTAAAACCTTTTTTATATATATATAACCTTAAATAATATATTATAATATTTTATTAAATAAATTTATTACGTATAAATATTTTATAAATCCTTTTTTTTAATTAATAAAACATTATAATAACGTTTAAAGTTATATATAATTAGTAAAATTCTATTTATTTAAAGTTAATAAAAGGTTTAAAAAATTTATAATAATTACGTTTATAGGTTTTTTTTTTTAAAACTTTTTAAATTTTTTATAAATTCTTAATTTTATTTAAAAAAGGTTAAGCTTTTTCGAATTCTATTAATTATAACCGATTTTTTACGTAAAAATAAATTAAAAACTTTAGAAAATCTAAAATAAAAACTTATATTTCCTAGTTTATATATTAAAAAAAGATTATATAATTTTTACGAAATATTTTTTTTGTTAATATTATCGAATTTTTAATCTTTTCCTTTTCCGAAATTATTTAAGAAATAAAAATTCTTTAAAGATATTAAAATTAAAAACGCTAATTATAAAATTTAATTAAAACGTTTACGTATATTTTAAAAATATACGAATTATTTTCTTTTTAAAAATTTTCGAATTTTCTTATTTCCGATTAAAAGTAACTAACTTTTTCGAAATATAATATATATTTATTAATTATCGATCGAAATTAAACTTAAAATTAAACCTTATAAATATATTAATAAATTAAAATTAAAAGATAATTATTAGATTTAGTTTTTTTAATATATAATATAATTATTATAGTTTTTTTTTTCGTTTAAAAAGTTATACGTAAATACGTATATAATTATTTTTAATTAAGCCTTTTTAAATATTAAATCGGATTTTATAATTATATTTCCTTTTTATTATTATTATTTATTTTTAAAAATAAAATATATTTAAAATCTAGTTTTATTAAAATATAAGATATTTATAATTCGCTTTTTTTATATATAAGTTTAAATAAACCTTTAGTTAAGTTATTATTTCGATTTATAAAAAATAACCTAATTATATTTTAATTAAAAAATCTAAAAATTAATTTAAAAGTTTATATTATCGATTAATATATATAAATTAATATGAAAATACCTAATTTTAAAATTCTTTTATTAATTAAAATATCGTTAAATAATTCGTTATATAAATATTTACGTTTTAAATAATATTATTATTAATTAATATATTTTATAAGAAATGAAAAATATAAGATTTTAACGGGTTATTAGGATATTTAAAAATTATTTTCCGTTTATCGATCGAATAATTAAAGCTTAAAAAAACCTCTTTTCGTCGAAATTAAATAAAGTGAATTTTTAAATTAATATTTTACTTAATTCGTTATTAATAAATATCGAGTTTTTAATTTTTTTATTTAAATATATAACTTTCCGAATAAAATCCTTTATTATTATTATATTTATTATATAAATATTTTTAATTCCGATTAATATATTAAGATATAATTTTTCTTTAATTATAAGTTAATTTTATCATTATTAAATGGCTTTTATAAAATATATATCTTTTTAATAAATATTTAGAATTATAAATTTCGAAATACTAAGTTTAGTTATTTTAAAGTTTAAAAATATAAAGTTTCGTTTATTATCGAAAATTTTATTATTAAGAATTCCTCGGTTTAATTTCGATAAATAAATATCGAAATTATAAAATAAGTAAAAAAATTAATAAAATCCTTTAATTAAAAGAATATTTTCCTATTTCGTATATAAAGTTCGTAAATTTAAAAAAATTACGAAAATAATATAATAAAATAAATAAAATAAATAAAATAAATAAAATAAATAAAATAAATAAAATAAATAAAATAAATAAAATAAATAAAATAAATAAAATAAATAAAATAAATAA
>MU399606.1:0-250432 GCA_022578875.1 Hypoxylon crocopeplum | reverse complement strand
TCGCTTTCAAAAAGGATGCGGGGGAGATAGCCGGATGTACCTGGGTGCAAATAAGGCTCCGATAGCAAAAAGGGTGGGTGCAAATAGCAAAACTCTTAATTTAATGGATTTCTTATATTAAATTATTCGATTTTGAAATCGGATATATACGGGATAAATCTAACATATTAGCCGATAACCTTTTTTATAAAGAAAAAAAACTTTTAAATAAGGAAAACGATTAATAAGAAAGTAATATTAACGAATATATTAATAACTAAATTTATAACGTTAATATTAACCTAATTATTTCTAACGGAAATAAGGAATTTATTTTATTATTATAGTTATTAAAAGGATAAAATAATAATTCTTAAGAAATTATAAGGTATTTAAACATTTTAAAACATTTTATACGTTTAAAAGTAAGGAAAACTTTAAAGGATTAATAAATTAAATAAAGATTTTAAAACAAAGCATTTTATTATATAATTTCGGAAAGTATTTTATAATATTAATTTAAGTAACAATTTTACGAATAATAAATTATTAATTTCGCGATATAAAAAAAAATTATTATCCGAAAAAGTTATATCGAATACGGTTATAAAAGATATAACTTAACGATTTATAAAATAAAGAATTTATATTATTAAAAAGGCATAAATGTTAATATAACCAAAATAATTATCTATTATTCGAATTATTAGAAATCTAATATAATCCGTTTTTACGAATTAAGCTTTTATAATATATTATAGGAATTTCTTATTATATAAATTATCGATATATAATATATATTTCTTAATTGAAAAAAGAAATATATAATAAAAGTAAAAGAAAAGTTTAGCGACTAATTAAAAAATAAAACATTAAATAAAGCTAATATTACGGCGATCGTAAGTTTTATACGTAGAAAGATCGTTCTTTTTTATAATATACCTTTCTTAATAAAATATAACGATAACTTAAAGTTTAAAAATAATTTCAATATAATTATTATAATATTAAGTATAAATAAATAAGTAAAATCTACTTATTTCTTATAATTTTAAGGCTAAGTAAAAGTTAGTTATAAAAGAATTAAAAAAGGCTTTATATATATTTTAAATAGGAATAATAAAGGTTAAATATTATATATAAACGATATTATATAAATAAATCGAGTTTTAGTTAAACTTAATGGAATATTTTTATACGAAGTTATATATAAGAAAAAGCTTATTTTACCGATTAAAGTTTAGATATTTATATGGAAAATGCTAAATTAGGATATAATATAAAATTATAAAAAATTCCTATTTATACGATTAAAACTACTTAAGAAAAAAGAAAATAACCTTAAAAAATTAATCGATATTTTTTTAAAGAAAAAAAAGGAAATAACTAAAAAGAATAATAAAAGATATACGAAAAAGATCTAAAACATAACATTATAAAAAGATAACCTAATGTTTTTATTCGATATATTTCGTTATATAAATATCTCTAATAAAAACAAATTACGATATAATTAACTCGGTCTTTTCCTAATCGATAAAACCTATAAAAGAAGAAAATATAATATTCGTGAATTAAATAAAACAATTTTACGTTTTATATTCGTAAATAATAAATTAAAACTTTTTATTAAAAACGAAAACGGATATTAGGAGCCTAATGATCTTTTAGATAATCCTTAAATTATAAGAAAAACAAATGAACAATTTAATTAAAACCCGAAATTAAATATCGATTAAAAAAGGAATATATTTAAAGGATTTAACAACCTAAAAAACTAATAAATCCTTAATCTTAATAACGATAATAATAACGAGGGTATTATTATAAATAAAAGAAAAAACTAACCGATTAATATTAAAATAAAACGATAATAAAAAACGAAAAATATTAGTAAAACATTAAATATTCTAATAAAAAATGGATTTCGATATTTCTTTATTAAAATCTATATTTTCGCTAAAACGAGAAAAAGATATACCATTATATATAAATAAAAACGACCTTAAAAAGTCCCCTTAAAAACAAATTAATCACCCGAGAAAAATATTATTAAATACCTATATAAGAAAATTATAACTATATTTAATATAATAATACTAAGTTTTATTTTCATTAAAATAAACACGATCCTTTTAATAAAATACGATATAATTTCTTTATTTTTATTATCTTAAAAAACTTTATTTATTATTACTTTATTCATTTAATTTATTCCATTATATTATTTTCGCAATTTTCTTAGATTCATAAACCTTATATACGAAATAAAAAAATATTCGCTTAATTAAAAAATCTCACTAATTTCCTTACCTATTTTATAACTTTAATACTTACTTATCGAAATTAAACCAGGGAATTCTTAATAATAAAATCCTTAATAATAAACGGAACCTTATACTTTTAAGTTTTAAAATAACTAAACTTAATATTCCGAAACTTATAATTCTAAATATCTATTAAGAAAACATATACCTTATAAAAGCTATTTAATAATAATAAAATTAACTTATAATTAAAGAAAAGTTATATCTTAACGTATTAATCGGTATCAAAAATATTTATATAATAAATATAATAATAATAAAGGATTTTATTCGAAAAGTTATATATTTAAATAAAAAGACTAAAAACCTAACGTTTATTAATAATAAACTAAGTAAAATACTAATTTAAAAGCTTACTTTATTTAATTTTAACGAAAAAAGGTTTTTTCTAAACTTTAATTATTCGATCGATAAATAGAAAATAATTCTTAGATATCCCAATAACCCGTTAAAATCCTATGTCTTTTATTTCTTATAAAATATATCGACTAATAATAATATTACTTAAAACGTAAATATTTATATAATAAATCATTTAATAATATTTTAATTAATAAAAGAATCCTAGAATTAAATACTTTCATATTAATTTATATATATTAATCGATAATACGAACTTTTAAACCAATTTTTAGATTTTCTAATCAAAACATAATTAGATTATTTTTCGTAAATCGAAATAATAATTTAACTAAAGGTTTACTTAAGTTTACGTACGGAAAAAACAGATTATAAATACCTTATATTCTAGTAAAATCAGATCTTAAATATACCTTATCCTTAGGAATAAATAACGGCGAAAAAGGAAAAAATATAACTATAAAATCTGATTTAATATTTGGAAAAACTCGATTAAAAGTAATTATATACGTATTTACGTATAATTTTTTAAACGAAAAAAAAGGCTATAATAATTATATTATATACTAAGGAAATTAAATCCGATAATTATCTTTTAATTCCGATTTATTAATATATTTATAAAGCTTAATTTCGGGCTTAACCTCGATCGATAATTAATAAATAT
Organism: Hypoxylon crocopeplum; assembly: GCA_022578875.1. Taxonomy (NCBI): domain Eukaryota; kingdom Fungi; phylum Ascomycota; class Sordariomycetes; order Xylariales; family Hypoxylaceae; genus Hypoxylon; species Hypoxylon crocopeplum. Next base: position 247,099 of record MU399606.1, on the reverse strand, counting down.
ATATTATATTTCGAAAAAACTAATTACTTTTAATCGGAAACTTAGAATTTCGAGAATTTTTAAGGAAAAAATAATTTATATACTTTTAAAACATATATAAACGTTCTAATTAGACCTTATAATTAACGTTTTTAATTTTAATATCTTTAAAGAATTCTTATTTCCTAAATAATTTCGGAAAAAGAAGAAATTAAAAACTCGGTAATATTAGCGAAAAAAGTATTTTATAAAAATTATATAACCTTTTTCTAATATATAAGCTAAGGAATATAAGCTTTTACCTTAGATTTTCTAAAGTTTCTAATTTGTTTTTATACGAAGAACCAGTTATAATTAATAGAATTCGAGAAAGTTTAGTTTCTTTTAAATGAAATTAAGAATTTATAAAAAGTTTAAAAAATTTAAAAAAGAAGAAACTATAAACGTAATTATCGTGAACTTTTTAAACCTTTTATTAACCTTAAATAAATAAGACTTTATTAATCGTATATAATCTCGAACGCTATATTATAATATATTATTTAAGGTTATATATATATAAGAAAAATCTTAATTAATCCCATTTTAACCGATTAATAAGGCTTTTTATCCTTTTTAAACTTTTCTTAAAAATCTATTTCCTAAATATATTTTAAACTTTACAATTATTTAATTATAATTTCTATACGATAATAAATAGAAACAATCGAAAATAACCTTTTAAACCTTTTAAAAGATATATATCATTCTAATATCTACGTTAATTAAAAGGAATATAAATTATTATTATAAAAACCCGTTTAAGTTCCTTCGTATATTATTATTTAAGAGAACCTATCATTATCTAATATAATATTAATCTAAAAAACCCGTTTACCGCCGGAAATAAATATTAAATTCTAGAATAAAAAAGTAATTTTAATAATCGAAATTACTTTAAACTTATATAAAAAACGTCGATATAATAAGTTTAACGATATAAAAGGATTATAAACTTTTATTATTAGAATTATATTCCTTTCCGAGTTTATTTATAAAACTAAAACTTTATAAACTTTATAAAATTATCCCACATTAAATTTTAACTAAATTATCGAAATATTAATTAAAATATATTATTTATATTTCATTTTCTTAATAACTTATTACGATATATAAAATCTAAATAAGGACTTAATAAAATATATAAGTCCTTATTTTTATATAATATTAATCGATACGTAAAAGAAACGAATATATATTTTCGATATTTTTTAAAATAAAGGTAATATTTCCTTTTTTCAAATATAGATTATAAAGGATATTTTAAACGAGATATATAATAACGATAAATAAAAGTTATTAATCGGACTTTTTAAAAACTTTTTATATATTTAGATCTTTTTATAAAATAAGATTTAGACGTATAAATATTAAATAATTTATATCTTATATTTATTATTTAAGAAACTAATTACTTTATTTTATTTAAAGAAAAACGAAAAGTTTAATTAAGTAAAGATCTTAGATTCTTTTATAAATATAATATCTTTATATTTTAAAATAATAATTAAACTAAGAACGCCACTATTTATAACTCTTAAAAAACTAACTTAGAAATCGATTAAATCTAAAATAAACCTTTTAAAAATAAAATTTAAACTAATTAACTTAACTAAAAAGATTAAAATTAAATCCCTTAATAAAAATAAGCTAAAAGAGGTCCCTAACTTTTCAAATTTAAACTTTAAACCTAAACTAAAAGATAAAAGAAAGGAATTATCGAAACCTAATCCGAAAAATATAATCGCCGTTAATTAACCGAATATTATCGAAAATAAAGAACGTTCTTTTACCTTTTTATCGCTTAATTTATTTATAATTAATTTACTTAGAATTAATCCGTTTAAAGTTAATTCCATTAATAAAAATATAATTCGTAATAAATATAATAAGAATAATAAACTTAACTTTATTACTTTATACGATTATTTATTTAACTTTAATTAAGATTTAATACTAAAAATAAAACTTATATATAAAATTCGTTATATATAAAAATACTTTATATTAATAAATAAATAAATTATTAATATTTAATCCGATATAACGTATAAATTATAACCGATATATTCCCACGAATAAATAAATTAAAATAATTATATTATATTAATTAATAAAATAAATAAAGAATATAAAGATTTAAAACTTAACGCAAAAAAAGCCCATTTAACTTTAACTAAGAAAAAAAGCAAATCGGGAAATCTTATAAAAATTAACAATAAAAAAGAAGCTATACTATTATTGGAAAAATAACGAATATTTATCGATCGTTAAATATACGAGGATTTTCTTTTGTTTTAAATAAATTCGAACGAAAATAATATTATATTTAAATTTAAAAGAAAATTATAATAGGATTTAATTACCGGATTATTATCTCCGAAATCACGTGATACCTTATAATTAGATTTTATTTTTTCGTATTTTTAAGCTTATAAAGCTTAGATTTTTCTTTTAAAAAATAACATATTATATAAAATTACATTCTTTTAAATATAACCTTAAATCTATCGATTATTATAAATCTTAGTTTTTTTCTTAATATTAATATATCTTAGGATAGTTATAACGTTATTATAATTATACCGAAATTATTAATATTAAAACACCGTTCTAATATAAAATATACCGATACTAAGAAAAAAACTAAAATTCGTAATAATTAATAGATTTAAAATTATATTTAAAAGAATATAATTTAATACGATACGTAATTATTAAAAGAAAAGTTTAAACCTTATAAGCTTAAAAATGCGAAAAAATAAAATCTAATTATAAGATATTACGTAATTTCGGAAATAATAATCCGATAATTAAGCTTTATTATAATCCTTTTTTAGATTCGAATATAATATCATTTTTATTCGAATTTACTTAAAATAAAAGAAAACCTTTATATATTTAACGATCGATAAATATTCGTTACTTTTTCGATAATAGTATAATTTCCTTTTTATTATTAATCTTTATAAGATTCCTTAATTTATTTCTTTTCTTAATTAAAATTAAACGAGTTTCTTTTACGTTAGGTTTTAAATCTTTACATTTTTTATTTACTTTATTAATTAATGTAATATAATTATCCTAATTTATCTATTCGTAAAAATATACCGGTTATAATTTATACGTTATATCGGACCAAATATTAATAACTTACTTATTTATTAACATAAAATACCCTTATATATAACGAACTTTACGCGTAAATCTTACTTTTAATATTAAATCTCGATTAAAATTAAGTAAATAACCGTATAAAGTAACGAAATTAAATTCGTTATCTTTATTATATTTATTATAAATTATATTCTTATTAACGAAATTAACCTTAAACGAACTAATTTTAAACAAACTAACTATAAATAAATTAAACGATAAAAAGGTAAAGGAACGTTCTTTATTTTCGATAATACTTAGTTAATTAACGACGATTATATCTTTTAAGCTAAGTTTTAATAATTCTTTTCCTTTTACTTTTTAATTTAGGTTTAAAGTTTAAGTTTAAAAAGTCGGGGATTTTTTTTAATTTATTTTTATTAAAAGATTTAGCTTTAACCTTTCTAACTAAGTTAATCGATTTAAATCCCGTTTTTAAAAGGTTTACTTTAGATTTAATCGATTTCCGAACTAATTTCTTAGGAATTATAAATAATAACGTTTTCGGTTTAATCGTTATTCCAGAATATAAAAATATTATATTTATAAAAAAGTTTAGGATCTTTATTTAATTAAATTCTTTGTTTTTTTTTAAATAAAATAAAATAGCCGGTTTCTTAAATAATAAATATAAGATATAAGCTATTTAATATTTATACGTTTAAATTTTATTTTATAAAAGGATCTAAATATATGAAAGGCTTTTAAAAGATCTAATTAATAATTTCTATTTATCGTTATTATATATTTCGTTTAAAGTATCCTTTATAATTTATGCTCGAAAAAAGGAAATATTACCTTTATTTTAAAAAATATCAAAAATATATATTTGTTTCTTTTATATATCGATTAATATTATATAGAAATAAAAACTTATATATTCTATTAAGTTTTTATTTAAATCTTACGTATCGTAATAAGTTATTAGGAAAATAAAATATAAATAATACGTTTTAATTAATATTTTAATGGTTTAATTAAAGTTTAATATAAGATAGTTTTATAAAGTTTATAAAGTTTTAACTTTGTAAATAAGCTTAAAAAAGATATAGTTTTAATAATAAGAATTTATAATCTTCTTATATTATTAGATTTATTATATTAATATTTCTTATATAGGTTTAAAATAACTTTAATTATTAAAGTTATTTTTTTATTTTAAAATTTAATATTTATTTTTAACGATAAACGGGTCTTTTAAACTAACATTATATTAGATAATAATAAGCTTTCTTAAACAATAATATATAAAGGAACTTAAATGAGTTTTTATAATGGTAATTTATATTCTTTTTAATTAACGTAAATATTAGAATAATATATATCTTTTAAAAGGTTTAAAAGGTTATCTTTAGTTACTTTTGTTTGTTATCGTATAGAAATTATAATTAAATAATTATAAAATCTAAAATATACCTAAGAAATGGATTTTTAAAAAAAGTTTAAAAAGGATAAAAAGCTTTATTAATCGATTAAAACGGGGTTAATTAAGACTTTTTTTATACGTATATAACCTTAGGTAATATATTATAATATAACGTTTAAGATTATATATAATTAGTAAAATCCCATTTATTTAAGGTTAATAAAAGGTTTAAGAAATTTACAATAATTACGTTTATAATTCCTTTTTTCTTAAACTTTTTGAATTTTTTATAAATTCCTAATTTCATTTAAAAAAGGTTAAGCTTTCTCGAATTTTATTAATTATAACCGGTTTTTCGTATAGGAACAAATTAGAAACTTTAGAAAGTTTAAAATAGAAACTTATATTTCCTAACTTATATATTGAAAAAAAGTTATATAATCTTTATAAAATATCTCTTTTATTAATATTATTAAATTTTTAATCTTTTCTTTCTTTAAAATTATTTAGGAAATAAGAATTCTTTAAAGATATTAAGATTAGGAACGTTAATTATAAAGCTTAATTAAAGCATTTATATACGTTTTAAAAATATGCAAATTATTTTTTCCTTAAAAATTCTCGAAATTCTAAGTTTTCGATTAAAGGTAATTAATTTTTTCGAAATGTGATATATATTTATTAATTATTAATCGAGATTAAGCCCGAAATTAAACCTCGTAAATATATTGGTAAATTAGAATTAAAAAATAATTATCGGGTTTAATTTTTTCGACGTATAATATAATTATCGTAACTTTTTCTTTCATTTAAAGAATTATATATAAATATATATATAACTATTCTTAATCGAACTTTTTTAAATATTAAGTTAGATTTTATAACTATATTTTTTTCTCTTTTACCGTTATTTATCCCTAAAAGTAAAGCACATTTAAAATCTAACTTTATTAGAATATAAGATACTTATAATTTGCTTTTTCTATATATAAGCTTAAATAAATCTTTGGTTAAGTTATTATTTCGATTTATAAAAAGTAACCTAATTATGTTTTAATTAAAGAATTTAAAGATTAATCTAAAAGTTTATATTACTAATTAATATATATAAATTAATATAAAAACACCTAATTTTAAGGTTCTTTTATTAATTAAAATATCGTTAAATAATTTATTATATAAATATTTACGTTTTAAATAATATTATTATTGGTTAATACGTTTTATAAAAAATGAAAGATACGGGATTCTAACGGATTATTAAAATATTTAAGAATTATTTTCCATTTATCGATCGAATAATTAAAGTTCGGAAAAAACCTCTTTTCGTTAAAATTAAATAAAGTAAGCTTTTAAATTAATATTTTACTTAGTTCGTTATTAATAAATGCTAAGTCCTTAATCTTTTCATTTAAATATATAACTTTCCAAATAAAATCCTTTATCGTTATTATATTTATCGTATAAATATTTCTAATATTAATTAATATATTAAGATATAACTTTTCTTTAATTATAAGTTAATTCCGTTATTATCGAATAACTTTTACGGGATATATATTTTCTTAATAAATACTTAGAATTATAAGTTTCGAAATATTAAGTTTAGTTATTTTAAAGTTTAAAAGTATAAGGTTTCGTTTATTATTAAAGATTTTACTATTAAGAATTCCCCGGTTTAATTTTAATAAATAAATATCGAAATTATAAAATAAGTAAAGAAATTAATAAGATCCTTTAACTAAATAAATATTTCCCTATTTTATATATAAGATTTATAAATCTAAAAAAACTACAAAAATAATATAATAAAATAAATTAAATAAATAGAATAATAATAAATAAAGTTTTCTAAAATAATGAAAATAAAGAAATTATATCGTATTCTATTAAAAGGATCGTATTTATTTTAATAAAAGTAAAACCTAATATTATTATATTAAATATAATTATAACCTTTTTATATAAATATTTAATAATATTTTCCTCGGATAATTAATTTATTTCTAAAAAGATTTTTCGAGATTATTTTTATTTATATATAGTAATATATCTTTTCTTTATTTTAACGGGGATATAAATTTCGATAAGGAAATATCGAAATCCATTTTTTATTAAAATACTTAATGTTTCGTTAACATTTTTCGTTTTTTATTATTATCTCGTTTTAGTATTAATCGGTTAGTTTCCTTTTTTATTTATAATAATATTTTCGTCGTTATTATTATTATCGAAATTAGGGACTTATTAGTTTTTTAGGTTATTAAATTCCTTAAATACGTTTTTCTTTTAATTAACGTTTAATTCCGAATTTTAATCGAATTATTTACCTATTTTTCTTATAATCCAAAGGTTATTTAAAAAATCGTTAAGTTTCTAATATTCGTTTTCGTTTTTAATAAAAAGTTTTAATTTATTATTCGTAAATGTAAAACGTAAAACTATTCCGTTTAGTTTACGAATATTATATCTCCTTTTTTTATAAATTCTATCGATTAAAAAAGGACCGAATTAATTATATCGCAGTTTATTTTTATTAGAAATATCTATATAGCGAAATATATCGAATAAAAATACCAAGTTATCTTTTTATAATGTTACGTTTTAGATTTTTTTTATATATTTTTTATTATTCCTTTCGATTATTTCCTTTTTTTTCCTTAAGAAAATATTAATTAATCTTTCGAAATTATCTTTTTTTTTTCGAATAATCTTAGCCGTATAAATAAGAATTTTTCATAATCTTATATCGTATCTTAATTTAACATTTTTTATATAAATATCTAAACCTTAATTAATAAAATAGGCTTTTTTTTATATATAATTTTATACGGAAATATTCCATTAAGTTTAATTAAAATTCGATCCGTTTATATAATATCGTTTATATATAATATCTAATCTTTATTATTCCTATTTAAGATATATATAAAGCCTTTTTTAATTCTTTTATAACTAACTTTTATTTAACTTTAAGATTATAAAAAATAGGTAAATCTTATTTACTTATTTATATTTAATATTATAATAGTTATATTAAAATTATTTCTAAACTTTAAGCTATTATTATATTTTATTAAAAAAGGTATATCATAAAAAAAAACGATCTTTTTACGTATAAAATTTATGATTACCGTAATGTTAGCTTTATTTAATATCTTATCTTCTAATTAATCGTTAAGCTTTTTTTTCGTTTTTATTATATATTTCTTTTCTCGATTAAAAGATATATATTATATATCGATAATTTACGTAATAAAAAATTCCCACGATATATTATAAAAGCCTAATTCGTAAAAATAAATTATATCGGATTTCTAATAATTCGGATAATAAATAACTATTTTAATTATATTAATATTTATGTTTTTTTAATAATATAAACTTTTTATTTTATAAATCGTTAAGTTATATCTTTTATAATTATATTCGATATAGCTTTTTCGGATAATAATTTTTCTTTATATCGTAAAATTAATAATTCGTTATTCGTAAAACCATTATTCGGATTAACGTTATAAAATACTTTCCGAAATTATATAACGGAATATTTTATCTTAAAATCTTTATTTAATTTATTAATCTTTTAAAGTTCTTTTTACTCTTAGATATATAAGGTATTTTAGAATGTTTAAATACTTTATAATTTCTTAAAAGTCGTTATTTTATCCTTTTAATAACTATAATAATAAGATAAATTCTTTATTTTTATTAGAAATAATTAGGTTAATATTAACGTTATAAATTTAGTTATTAATATATTCGTTAATATTACTTTCCTATTAATCGTTTTTTTTATTTAAAGGTTTTTTTCCTTTATAAGAAAAGCTATTAATTAATACGTTAGATTTATCTTATATATACCCGATTTTAAAATCGAATAATTTAATATAAGAAATTTATTAAGTTAATTTTATTTTAGATAAATTAATAAAATTATCGTTTAACTAAATAATAAAGGTTTTCGTATCGATTTACAAAAGAAAATAGATTTTATAAAGATAAATTTGTAATTTGTAAAAGGATTTAACGAGGATAAATACCTTTTATTTCGGGATATTATATTTCTTTTTTGTTTTTCGTTATATACTAAATTTATATCTTAAAAATTAAATTTTACCTTAATTATTAAACTAGCCTAATATATAACCTTATCTTTAATTTAAGGTATTTATTTATAAAATAAGATATTTTGTATAATGTATCTTTTAACGTTTATATCGCATGTTTCTAGTTTTTTCCTTATTCGAAAAAGACGTTCTTTTTAAGCAATATTATTAAAGGCTTAATAATTAAAATATAAAACTTTATCTAAATTCTAAAATGTATCGTAATATCGATAAAAGATTATACCTTTTTAATATTATTATAAAGACTTTATTTTCTAATCTTTAAAGTTTTAACTAAAATAAGTTTCTTTTTATAAATATCGCAAATATATTTTACGATCTTCGTAATTAAGCGGTAAAATTCTGATTTTTTTTTATTAGCTATAATTTCGACGAATTCGAAATTTAGTAAAATAACATTTACGTTCTTAATATATTTAAAAATAAAATAACATATTCTAAAATAAACCTCTTAATCGTTATATCGGGTAATAAACCTTTTAATTCTTATATTATTAAAAAAAAGCTTACATTTATTAGGAATAAAATTATAAAATACCCGAGTAACTATTCTAAGGAAATAAATTATCGAATTAGTTATATTTTATAATAATGTGATTATTTTTATTAAATTAATTAATAAAACAAAAGCTATAAGTTACTTATAAAGTAAAATAAATTTAACTTAGTTATATTTTAAAAACTAATTTATAATAAATAACACCTAGTATATAATAAATTCTATGGAAAATTCTTTATAACTTTTATGTAAAAAAATATCGTAAATTATTTTTCCATTAAATTTCATATAAAAATTAATTAATTAAAGGTTTCCATTTTTTTTTAATAATAAATCAGGTATTATAATAAAAGTTATAACTTTCCTAAATAATACTATTCTTTAAACAATTTTTAAGAACTTTAATAATTCTTTTTTTAAAAAAAATAAAAATCGGGATATTCTTAACTTATTACGCTAAATATAAGATTATTTTAATTATATAATCAAAAATTATACTTTCCTTAACTTAGCCGATTTCGTTAAAATCTTATATTAAAGCCATTTTACGTTTATAAAAAACTTCGATTAAGATATTTTATTCGATATTAATTAACTTTGAAATCTGTAATTTCTCTTTAATCGTTTTTAACCGGTTTAGTTTAAACTAAATTCCACGTGGTTTTTTCGTAAATCGAAGGTAAATATTCTAATAAAAGCCTTTTATTAACGAAAATAAAGGGTTTTCTTTTTATTTTTTTATTATATATAATGTTTTATCTTTCCAATTTATCGATTTTAAAGGTATAAATCCGTTTATAGGAACATTATTAACTAACTAGATTTTTAAAGCTTTAAACTTATATATAATATTAACGGAAATTAAATTTAATTTAACTTACGTTCGATAATATTTCCGATTAACTTTTTTCCTTACCTTTCGAAAAAACTTTTAAGTTATAATTTTTATAATATTTAAGAATTCTTTGTTTATTAATATATATATTATTAACTTATCTTTTTTTAACTTATATTTTATAGAATTTTCGAAATCGCTTATTTTATTTTTAAGAGATAACTTTTAAGAATTAAATAAGTTCATTTTATTAATTAATATTAGAAACATTTCCGGATTTATCTTATAATTAATTCTAAGCTCGAATTCAATTTTATCGTTAATTATTTCTTTAATAAAAGGCCTTTTATAACTATTAACGCGATCTTTAATATCGGCAATTAATAATTTTCCTAAACGAACTTTAATAAAGTTAACTCGTTTATTTAGCGCTTATTTAGCCGATTAAACGTTAGAAAAATCTTTATTAAGATTTTATCGAAAGTTATATTTCCCATTATTTATAATTTTTTATAATAAAAGGATATCCGGCTAAAAAAAATAAAATTCAAACTTAATAAAAGCTTTAAAAACGTTCTATTATTTCTAATAACGTAAATAAAATACGGGAAACTTTAATTGTTAACCTAAATTAATCTTTCGATAAATTCTATAATTATAATTGGTATAAATATATTAAATCTAAATTAAATAAACGTAATCTTAAATATAAAGATCCTAAATTTCCTAATATAAGATTTTATAATAAGGCTAAATTACGTTTTAATATTAATTATTATAATAATCTTATTTTTATTTCTATGGAATTTTATTTTAATAAATAATCGGGGTAAGATTTAAATATAAACATATAATTTATTATAAATTAAACCTCTAAATATATAATAAACTTCGGCGTTTATAAAGGTTATTTACTTAGTAGTTTTATCGATCGAATTAATTATAATATTAGGGCGTTTAATCTTATTATTCGATTTTTTATTTTAAATATTCGTGAAATCTTTTTCGTATTCCTTTAAAGTAAGTTTAACGACTTACGTAAAAGTTAAGTTTATATCTAAATTATTTATCGTTTCTTTTAATAAACTAATAAAACCGGATATATATTAAGCTATCTTTTTCCAAATAATAAAGAACTATTTATTAAAATTATCTTTAATTTTATTAAATTAAAATACCCTTAGTTTTAAATTAGAAAATCCCATAACTTATATATAAATATTTTAATTATTCTAATCTCGATTATTACCTTAAAAAATTACGAAATTACGTAAAATCTTTTTAACGTTATAAGTTCGGTTTTTTATATTCGTATTAATAAAATTATTATATAAACCCACTTTTCTTTTAATATTTATAATTTAGTTAGGTTTAGTTATATTTATTAAAGTAATACCTATTTTAATAAATTTGGAATTTTTATTAATCGTTTTCGAATAATAATAGTTAAATATTTTAGGGTTATTAAAATTAAGATTATCGCTTAAAATTATCGCGATATTTATTTATATATTGCCCGTTTATAATTAAACTTTTTTATTTCGATAGGGATTTTTTAGATTTATTTCTAATTCTTTTATAAAATAACCATTTTATTTCTTAATTTAAACCCTATAATATTATGCGTTAAAAGTAACGTTTTTATTTCTTAATTTTTTTTATTCGATATAATATAAAATATTCCTTTTTACCGACGAACCTTTTGCGTAAATATTTATGATTGGTTTTTTTTCGATCGATATACGGACAAAATTATTATTTATTCTAGTTTTATCGAGTTTATATTTCTTTATTATTAGGTTATAATATATGATTTTATTATCGTTTAATATATTAAGGAAGTTATAATTCCTTACGAAATAGGTATTAACATTATATTAATGATATTTTAAGAAACCAAATTCTAATTAAGTTATTAAAAGTTTATTATTAGGTTTTATTCGATAATTAAATATTATGCGATTAGGTATAAGTTAAAATTATCCGGTCCTTAAGTTTATAAGTTAAGGTTTTATAATATTAATTATATTAATTAATATTATAGCTTTTATTTAATATAATATTTAGTTTTTATAAAAGTTATAAAACCTAAGTTTATCGTTTTTTAAACTAACGATATCTTTAACGAAATTTATATTCTAAATTTATAAGTTCTTAATTTATTCGATAAAGTCGTTTATTTTATCTATTATTATAAAAGGAATAGTAGTTTTTTTTAAGATTAATTTAACGGGGGTTTCAATTTTAACTTTGGTTATTTAAACTCTTTATTTAACGGCAACATTATTATCATTACTAATATCGAAGTCGTTATTTTTAAGGTAATATTTCGATCGATTAGCTTTGATTTTAGTTTTATTCGTATTATATATTTATATATAAAAGTTAACCTAATAACTTAATTATTCTTTAAATTCTAAGAATAATAATGCTTTTAATTCGTTCGAGGTTTTATTAAAGAAATTAACTAGTTAAAATCTAACTTTAAGAAATAATAATTTCTAGATTATTTTGGAATGGGATAATCCTTTAAATGATTTATTTTTAGCTTTAATTTCGGATACGATTACCTCGTAATTAAGGAAAAAGTCGTTAATTAACTCGGGAATAATAACGTTTTTTAATTTCTTTTTTAATATATCGATTTAATTTTAGATAATCTAGCATTATCTAAGGTTTTAAACCTTAAAAGAAAATTTAAATTTCTTTATAGTTACTTTCTACGTATTATAACCGGAAAATATAACTTTGATTTATTTCTTTATTTTTAATTCCTTTATATAATCGGAAGCTAAAATAAGCTTTATTTTATTAGAAAAGTTATATTTAACGAAATAATAATCGAGATTAATTACTTACTAAGAAACGTAAGTTTCGTTAAAAAATAAATTCTTATAAGGTTAAAAATCTATTATAATTATATAAAGTAAACTTATTATATTCGGATAAGGTTTTATAGTTTCTATAATATTTAGATTATTAGTAACTATATTAATTAATAAATTAGGACTTTTATTAATAGGAATAATAATACCTAGGATAAATATTATTATTATTAAAAATTAAGCATTTTAGGATATTATAAAGGAAATAATATCTAAAAATAATAAATCTTAACTTATTTCGATATTATTAACATTCTTATTAGGTATTTAATATTAATTAGAAAAGCTTTAATTAGTTTCGTTATTTTATAAAAAATAAGCTAATTTAAGATTTACTTAAATAACGTTAATAGAAAAGCTTAAAAATTTTTTTCTAATTATAATTAAAGAAAGTAATGGTAAAAAGCGATAAGTTAATTGTGATAATAGGTTTTCTAATAGAATTTCTTTTTAAAAAGGTATAAAAATAACTTTTAGGATAATTTTTTTTATAAGAATCGGTTTTTTTCGAAAGCGTTTTTTCCTTAAAATTACATAAGTTTTAGGAAATAAAACCTCTTTATTCTTTAAGGCTTCGATTAAAATAATAATCTCGATATTTATAAGGAGTTTTACTTTTTAAAGGTTATTAATCGTTATTTCGAATAGGAATTTTATCGCGATAATTATAAGTTAAATTACTAAGATAAACTCCGTTAAAATATTAAGAAAAAGTTCCTTTTTTTTATATAAAAGCTTATCGATTAAGTTATTTCGTATAAAAGGAATTAGCCTATAATATAATTTATATATTAATAAAAATGTTATTTTAATTAAAGGTATTTTATTAGAAATAAATAAGCTTCGTTTTATACGCGTATTTATGGTATAAGTTATCGTTTATTAGGTTTAATATTTCGGTAACTATTTTCTTTATAATCGATCGATAGGTATTTTAATTCTTAATAAGATTTTCTAATATTTCTAACGTTTAATTAAATATTAAAACTCTAATATAATTAGTCTTTAATTTTAAATAATTAGGTTCTAGGTTTTTAATTTTAATATCTTTAATTCTTTAGAATTAAAGGATCTTTAAAGCCTTAATATTTTTAATAATTAGTTTATATTATCGATTACTTAGTATTTCTCTGGTTTATAAGGTTTTAATAAGTTATTATTATTTCGTAACGTTAATTATATCACATTATTAATTTAGTAGTTTATTTAATAAACGAAATGATAATTAATATAAAATAATAATTAAAATAAATCGATCTTCTTAAGATTAAAATTACGGGTTTAAATCCCGTAATAATTGCTAATTATATTAAAACGATATTCTAATGTTAATAATCTCGATATAATTATAATAACGTTATAACTACTTTAAGATACACCGATATTAAAAAAAAGACTAAGATTCGTGATAATTAATAAATTTAAGGTTATATTTAAAAAAATATAATTTAATATAATACGTGGTTATTAAAAAAGAAGTCTAAGCTTTATAAGCTTAAAAATACGAAAAAATAAAATCTAACTATAAGGTACCACGTAATTCCGGAAATAATAATCCGGCAATTAAGTTCCATTATAATTTTTAAATATAAATAACGTTTTTTTGGAAAATATATATATATATATATTATTAACGAATTATAATAATTATATTTAGATATTTTCTAAAATATATTTTTCGATTTAACTCATAATATTATTATTAATTTTACGTCGTTAATTATAATATTTTAATATATTATATATATATAAAATTTAATATACGAAATTTTTATAAAGTAAATATTTATTCGATAAATTATATATCGAAAAAAACCCGAACGTTTCGATTATTTCGTTTCGACGTTACGTTTTACGTTTTATATTCGGCTTTTCGAACTAAGAATTTACTTTTTTAATTAATAAGTTAAAATATTATACGAATCGAAATTATTTTCGATTCGATATATTAAAATTTTCGGGTTTTACGGCTTTATTTTTTTTAGGAATATAAGTTTTTAATTATAATATTATTTTATTTCGGCGTTAAATTTATATCGTTTCGATATTTTAATTTAATATAAATCGTTAATATCCGTTAATTTTTATACGTATAAATATATAAATTTCTAATTAAATTTTAAAGTTAATTTTTTACGTAATTTAACTATTTTTATAATAACGTAAATTCGTATTTTACGTTATTATTATTTATGTTATTTTATTTTTTATATATAATTCGTTATATCCTTTTTTTATTAAAAGTTAACTTTCTTTTTTTTATTTTAAATTTTATCCTAAAATTTTATCCTAAAATTTTACCGTTTTTATTATTTAAAGATAATTTATTCGTTATATTTAGTTCTTTATATTTATATATATTTATATATATTATTTCGGATTATTTATTCGATTATTAAATCATTTTTTCGCCGTTAAATTATTTCGATCTTTTTTCCGTTAAAAACGATCGAGCTTTTAATTATATAATCGTTCCGCTTTTTTTTAATTACGAGATTCTTTAAATTCGATATATTAACTACGAACCGTTCATTTTTATCCTTTTTATACTTTTTATTTTAGTTTTAATTTTTTAAAATAACGTTTTCGTTTCCGAAATTATCCGTTATATCGTTTCTTATTTTTTATTTCGTTTTTAGTTTTTATAAAGCGGAAAAAAAAGGAAAAAGGAAACGTCGATCGAAAATTAAATCGAAATCGAAATCGAAAAAAAAAAATTTAAAAGAAAAAAAAAAGTTAAAAATAATCGTATCGTTATTTTCGCTAATAAAATTATCGCGTATAATATTATTAATTTATTTAATGGTAATAATAATTACGTAATAAATAATAATATTAGGTTTTTTTATTATATAAATAATAATAATAGTTTTTTCGTATATATTTCCGAATTTAACGTTAATTTCGTTAGTTTTATTATTTTTATCGAAAATAAAAACGATATATATAAAAATAAAATATTTAATTCTTAGATCGATTAATTAATTATTTATTTTTTATTAATTAAAACTAAGATTTAGGTTTTTATTTAGGTTTAAATTTATCGTTATTCTTTTTTATATAAGGTTATTTATTTGTTTAATTTAGGTATATTTTTTTATATTTAAATGATTTTCGTTATTATTTATTTAAAGTTTAAGTTAAATAAACTTAATAAATTTATTAAATTTTACTGGCTTTTTTTTTCTTTAATTTATTATTATAAGGTTTTATATTATTACGAAATTACGATAAAGTTTCTTTTAAATATTTTCCTTTATTTTAAGGTTAATTTATTACGTTTTTTACGTTTTTTTAAATAGCTTTTATTTTAATTAACTTTAAAACTACCTTATATATCGATAATTTCCCTAATTTAAATGTTTATTTTATAATCGTTTTTATTATATTTATGTTTTTTATTATTTCTCGATAATTATTTTACGTTTTAAATAATCGTTTATTTAGTTTCTTTCTTAAAATATTTCGTCGGATTTCGATTCTTAGGTATTTTATAATAACGTAATATATCGTTTTTATTTTTTCGCATTTATATTTCGATATAATTACGTTCGGGATTCTTATATTAAATAAAAAAGCTTTTAATTCGATTTTTTCGATACGAACTTATATTAAATATAATGTTTTATATTTCTTAAAATTATAATATTAATCTTTAGTTTTTATTTTATCCGAAAAAATATAAACTATTAATATATATTATTTATTAATTGTTTTTTTTAGTATTAAGTTTATTTCTTATTTATCGCGTTTTTTATAATGTTATTTTTTTTCCATTTTTCGGCTTATATTAATTTTTTATTTTCGGATTTTCTCTATTTCTTTTACGGAACTTTATATATCTTTTTAGCTACGAATATTTATATAAGTTATCCCGATATTTTAACCGATATTACTTTAACTTTTTAATTTATTTCCGAGATTTTTAGTTTATTTTCGAAGTTTATAAATTTATCGTTTAAATAAAAATAAATCGAAAAATATCCTAATTTATTTTTTAATTATTTTATCGATATAATTTTATAAGTTTTATAACCCGGTTTTAAATAATTTAATTACGTAAAAATAAATTTCTTCGTTATTTTTTATGGTTTTAACTTTTTATTTAAATTATATTATATTAAAATATCGTATATAATCGCATTTCTAATCATTTTAATATATATCTTTTTTGTTTTTAAATCGTTATATTTTTACGTAAACGTAACTAATTTAGTTAATATTAAGCATTATTTATTAATTTTGTTTTTATTATTTCGAAATATCGTTTTTACTTTAATTTTCGATTTATCCGTATTTTTAAAAATCTAATCGTTTCGTTTAATTTAACTAAATTATCGCTTAATTTTATCCTTTATTAAGGTATATTATATTTCCTTATAAAATAAATAAACTCGCTTTTTTAAGTAATAAATTTCATGTTATATTTTATAACTTATTTTTTATAAATTTTATATATTTTTTTTAACCGTTTATAATTTACGTTTACGTTTATATTTATTATAAAGAAATTTATATCGTTCGTAAAACTAATAATTATTATTCTTTTTATTTTTAATTCTTTATATAAAATTACGATATATAAAATAAATAAAACCGATAATAATAATAATTTTTAAGAAATTTCGTTAAAAAAGATTTTCTTTTTTATTATCTTTTTTTCGAAATGGAATTTTATTTTCCTTTTTTTAAAGAAACTTTAAAACTAATAAATTACTTATAATAAAAATCATTTTTTATATAAAATCTTTATTAATTTCTTATAATTAATTATATTAAAGGTTGTTATAATATTTAATTATAATAACGTTATTATTACGTTATATTTTTACGTTTTAAAGATTTTTTCCGTTATTATTTTAATTATTAATTCGATAGATTTATATAATTTATTATTTATTTATCCTTTAAGAAATAAATTATTTTCTTTTAAGATTTATATTATTCGAATATTTATAATTTTTTCGATAACTTTCCTTATTATTTATAAAAAAGTTATAGGTTTATACGCGTTTAATAATTTCTTTTTTTCTATACTTTTATTTAACTTTGGAAAAATTATAGTTATCGTATTTTTGAACGATATAAAGTAATATTTATAAATAAAGTTTTATTCGGTAATTATTACGATTATTTCGTATAATAACTTTTTATATTCTTTTAAAAATTTCGTTAAAAAGAAATTTTCTTTTAAAGTTTTCCACGGTTTAATTTCTTTTAATATTTCTTTAATCTTTTCTTAATATATTTTAATTAATATTTTAAACTTACTTAAATATTTATTTCTTACGTATAATTTATCATTATTTATATTAAAAAAGTCCGTTTTTACGTTTAAAAAAAATTTCTCCGTTAAGATTTATGTTTTTTTAACGTAAATATTCGTTTCTATTATGTTTTCTTTTAGTTTATTAAAAGGAAATATTAATGTTTTTTTCGGTAAGAATTCGTTTCGTAATTTCGCTTATCTTTTTATTATTTATAAATTTTTATTATTTTTAGAAACTTTTATTAAAGCGTATTTTTAATTCGTTTTTTTTATTTCGTTAATTTTTTTTCGATAATTCTTTTAGGCTTTATTTCTTTCTTTTTAAATATATTCGTTTAAGATATTTATTTATTTTCGTCGTTTATGTTTTATTTCTTTTTTTATTTTTTTTACTTTTTTAATTTATTAAAAATTTCTTTATTTTATTTTTACTTTTCTTCTTAATATTACGTAATCCGCTATTTACTAAAGTTTTTTTATAAGATATTTAACGTAATTATTTAGGTTTTTTTAAATATTAAACCTATTATATTAGAACGATATTTTAGTATTAATAATTTCGGCGTAATTATAATAACGTTATAATTACCTTAGGATATATCGATATTAAGAAAAAGACTAAGATTCGTAATAATCGATAAATTTAAGGTTATATTTAAAAGAATGTAATTTAATACGATACGTAATTATTAAAAAAGAAGTTTAAACCTTATAAACTTAAGAATGCGAAAAAATAAAATCTAGTTATAAAATGCCACGTAATTTCGGAAACAATAGTTCGATAATTAAGTTCCATTACATTATTTAAAACTTAGATTTTTTAGGCTTTTATTTATATTAAAACTTTATTTTTCATTTTTTATAATTATTTCGAAAAATAAATTATTAAAGTTAATTTTTATATTTTAAGTTTTATTTCGAATAATTATATTATATAATTTAATTTAATCTAATTTAAATTAATTAATTTTTTAAAATTAAAACTATTTTCTATTTAAGTTAAATTTAAAATTAAAGATTTATAGTTTTATTTTTTTAAACTTTCTTTATAATTATATTTTTTAACGTTATTAAAATAAAATTCTAATATTTTGTTAAATAAAAGATCTTTTTCGCGTTTTCGAATATTTGTATTTTTTTATTTTATATCGGATAATAAACATTTATATCTTTTATAACGATATATTTAACGTATTTATTCTTTTAAATAATTATATTTAATATAAAGTTTCTTTTAATTTATTTAATAAGTTTAATATAAATAAATTATATTATTATTTATTTCCTTTTTTTTTATTATTAAAATAACTTTCGTTTAATTATAACTTATATTTTACGTAATATTTTTTATATATAATTTCTTATTAACGAATAATATTACTTTTTTTAACTTTCCTTATATTTAAAATAAAAATAAACTTTTAGATATATTAAATTAAATTCGTTATTATATAGTTTTTATATCGTAATTATATTATATATTATTTTTTTTTCTAATATTTCTATAATATTTATTTAGCTTTTTTTTACGTTTTAATACATTATTTTAAAGATATTTATAAAAAATTATTAAATAAAAGTTATTAATTTATTTAATTTATTTTTATTTTTAATATAAGTTATAATTAAGTTATTTTAATTTCCTAAAATATTAATTATAATTATTATATAAATAAATAGTTTTTTAAGTTCGTTATTTCCGAAATATTTACTTTAGATCGACTTTTTCTTAATATAAACGTTTCGATTTTTTTAATTTTTATATCGTTATTATTTTCCGAAAAATTACTTACGTTTTTTTTCTTTTTTTTATTATTTCGTTAAACGAGGTTTTTTATAATAAACGTAAACTTCGATATTTTACTTTTTTTTACCTAAAATATTAAAGGAACGTTTCTTTTTTTTTGCGAACTTTCTAAATCTAAAAGTATAAATTTATTTAATTCTTTTTTTTTCTATTTTAACGATTTTATAATTTTTGTTTTATATCGGATAATTATCGTTATAACCTTTATATTTTAAAAATATCGTATATATTTTATTTCTTTCGTTATAAGCTATATTTATATATCGTTTATATTTCGTTTAATTTATATAATATTTTATAATATATTTAAATTTATAACATTTAAAATATTATTTAAGTTTAACGTTTTCGTTAAAAAGTTTATAAATATATATTTTTAATTTTTATATTATTCCTATTTTATAAAGGTAATTTATTTCGTATAAATTAAAAACCTAAGTTATTATATATACGAATTTAACGTTTTTATTTCGGTAAAATATTACTTTAATCGATAAAATAAAAAGGATATTATCTTTTCGAAATTTATCGAATAATTAGTTTAAATTAACGTTTACGTTTTTAAAACGATCCGTAAAAATATTTTTTATTATAATTATATAAATCCTTAAATTAATATAAATAAAAGGATTAAACGTTTTTTTTATTTATTTTACGTTTTATTTATATTAGGTAATTTTTTTTTTAAAAGTTATTATCGTATTTTCGTTTCGTAAACGACGTATCGCTTTTATTTCTTTTAAGGTTAAAGCGTCGTTTATTATCTTTATAATTTCTATTAAACTTTTCGAATTTATTATTTCGTTCGTGGTTTTTATTTTTATTATAATTTCATTAAAATATCTCGTTAATACGTTTCGAATTAAAATTAAAAAAGATATTTTTATTAAATAAAGATCTTTTACGGTTATTATTATTTACGATAATATACCCGGGTTTTTATCGTTATTTATTATTAGTTTTCGTTAGATTTATTCGATTTTTTGTTATATTTTTACGATTATTCGACGTAAGTTTCTTTTTATCGTTAGAAATTTTCCGTTATTATCTTTTAAAAAATTAACGCGTTTCTTTTTATAAACGATACGTAAAACGTAATTTATTACGTATATTTATATTTTATTTATTATATTAAGTAAAATATAAAATAATTCCATTAAATTAATTAATATTTTTATTTCTAACTTATTAATTAATCGTTTTTTTATATTATAAATACGTTATAAAATTTATCGAAATTTATTATATTATTATTTATTTTCGGTTTTTAATTAATAAAAAAAGGTTCTAAGTTTCTTTTATCGATATTTTCTATTATAATTTTTCGCGTTATTATCGTATTATTAAAAAAGCTTCGAAATAACGTCGAAAAAAGTATAATTAATATTTCTGAAATAATTATTTAAAGATTTACGTACGCGTTCTAATTAAAAAATCGATATATTAAAAAACCTTCTTTCTTAATTTATAATAAATTAACGATAAAATTTATAACGATAATATAATATAATATAAAATCGATTATAATCGATTTTAATTTATTAAGTTATTTTTTTTAATTTATATAACTTACGATATATTCGAAATAATAATCGAAATAATTACGTAATTTCTTTATAAATTTATTTATAATAAGGTTTTATATTTTTATTATTATTTTTTAAAACCCGAAATAATATTTTTCGTTATAAATAATTTCGAATATTTTCTTAACGTAAAATATTAAAATAATTATTTTCTTTTTTTATTATTAATCGATAATATAATATAATAAATTGTTTATTAATTCGAATTAACGATTTTTTATCCGGTTTTTTTTATAAATCTTTTAAAACTTTTTTATATTTTTAATCGATTTTATAATTATCGATTAAAATAGATTTAAAGTTTTCGTTTAATTTTATTATTATTATTATATAAACGAAAAAATCTATTAAATCGTTTAATTCGTTTTTAATTTCGTTATTTCGTTCGGTTTAAATTTTATTATTATTTATAATAAATAAACGTAATAATGTATTTAATATTAGATTTAAACGTTTAAAAATATATTTAACGTTTAGTTTATATTAGTTTAGATATATTAATATTAAAGTTAAACGCGAATTATTTTTTATAATATTTATTATCGTTAAGTTTTTTTATTTTACGATATTTTTAATTATAACGTAATTTATAAAAATAATTATATTTCATTTATTAAATTAAATTTATAAACGTAAATAATTATATATTTATATTAAATAAGATATTTTTAATTTCGTTATTTAATATCTTATTTAAGAATTAAATAAATTAAATAACATTAAAATAAATATTCGTTTTATTATAATTTCGTATTTACGTTTTTTTATAACGTTTAGTTTAATGAAAATTATATAATTTAGGTTTTAATATATAAGATATATCTTAATAATAAAGTTATATTATATAAATTAAAATGATTCGATTTTTTTTATTAACGTAAATTTACGTTTAAAAATCCACGTTTTTTTTATCGTTTTATTTTTAAACGATAATTTTTTAATGATTTTTCTTTTCGTTAATATTAATATTTTCCGTTTTTATAAAAATAGAATCTTTTATTAATATTATAATATATATTTCTTTAATTATATAATAAATCCGATATATATTTCTAAGTTTTTTAGGTTTTATAAAAATTTAATTTTCTTTATTACTTTTATATAATTTTCTATAATTAATGTTTCGAAATTATCGATTAAAAAGCCTAATAATTTAATCGAATTATACGTCGTAAATAATTTTTTTAACGTTAAAATAATTTTAAATTTTTTTTAAAAAAAAAAATTTATATTTAAATATTAAAGATATTCTTTTAAAAAATCGTTAAAAATAATTATATCGTTTATATAAACTTTATAAAAATATTTATATAATTTTAAATATTAGTTTATAAATCTTTATATATATAATAAACTATTTTTAAACTTTATTAATATTATATTAAATATTTTTAGTTTTTTAAATAAAATAATAAATATTTTATTTTTATAAAAGTTATATAATAATAATTAATAAAAGAAACTTTTTTCGTTAATAATTATAATTTTAGTTTTTCTTTTAATATCGGCGATAATATTTTCTTATATCGATAAAAAATATATATCCGGAATTATTATATTATTTAATATTTATAAATTTATTATTAATTTTCTTTTTCGTATTTTATTTATTGTTTTTTATATAATAAAAATTAAGTTTTTAAATGGAATTAATCTTTTTATTTAATTTATTTTTTTATGTTTATATATTTTAATAAACGTTTTATTTAAAAATGTTTTATTTTTAATTTTTAATTTATACGTTTAAATACGAAATTTACATTATTAATAATCGTTTATTAAGTTTATTTATATTTTATAACTTTTTTATATATTAAATTTTTTTAAAATATTATAATAAGATTTAGTTACCGAATTATTATTTCCGAAATTACGTAATATCTTATAATTAAATTTTATCGTTTTCGTATTTTTAAATTTATAAAGTTTAAATTTTTTTTTTAATAATTACGTATTTTATTAAATTATATTCTTTTAGATATAATTTCGAATTTATCGATTATTACGAATTTTAATTTTTTTTTTAATATCGATATATCTTAAGATAATTATAACGTAATACGCGATATACGTACCATTTTAATATAATATAATATAGTATTTAATTAAGTAAATGGTTAAATAAATATTATATAAAAGTTTATTTTTTATAAATATTTATGAAATAATAAAAAGAATTATATATTAAAATTAAAAAGTTATAAACCGTAATTTCCTTAGTTATAAACCGTTTTTATTATATTATAACGTAATTATAATTATGCCGAAATTATTAATTTTAAAATATCGTTTTAATATAATATATATTTTTTTCTTTTTATATATAAATGGTTAGATATAAATACGAATATAAATATTAAGTAAATTTAACGATCTTAATTAATTATTAACTATTAATTCGAATAAATTTCGAAAAATCTTAATCGATCGAATAAAAAGAAATATTATTATAAATAATACGTAATATAATATAATGCTTAATTAAATAAATGGTTAATTAAATATTTTATAAAAACTTATTTTTTATAAATATTTATAAAATAACGAAAAGAATTATATATTAAAATTAAAAAGTTATAAACCGTAATTTCTTTAATTATAAATCGTTCCTATTATATTAATATATATTTATTAAAAGAAATTAAAAAATCGTTATAATTAAATTAAAAATATAGAAAATAAAATAAATAATTATAATAAAGAAAAAAATTAATTCGAACGTTATTATAAAATTCGCGTTAAATAAATTTATAACTTTATTAAATAATAAATTAAAAAAAGTCGAATTTTTTAAATTAAATTAATTAATTTTAAATATATTTATTATTTTAATTATAATAATTAATTACGAAAAAATATATAACGTTATAAAATTAATAATTATTAATTAAAGATATTATTTATATAACGAAACGATCGAAAAAATATAATTATTAAAAAATTAAATAAATTAAAAAATTATAAACATTAGAAATATTAAGATTTAAAGTTAATAACGAGGTTAGGAATAATTCCACAATTAGTTTTAGCAAATATCTTTAATTAGTTTAAATCAATCAATAAATCTATGTTTAAACCACCAATCAGATCAGATATAGTATCAGATCTGATCTGATTAATCTGCGTGCATCGCTGGTATCTTATCTCTAAGTTAGCCTGGCCTCTTATACCCTACTAAGACCACCGCCTTCCCACTTGAGATGCAGCCTACCTAGGTGCCTAGGGATGATCTCGAGCTTCACTAATTTACTAGGTAAATCGGCTCCTTTGATTGGACCCGAACTCGACCGGTCGAAACCGGAGACCGCAGATACTAGTTCGAATCCTTCTCCAATCGGAATATACTATAGGTAGATCAATGTAAAATGCCGTGACCGTGATGGATAGTTGTACAGCTAGTAGAAAGTACAACAACCATCCTGACCTAAGCCTTCCTTGGTACCCCTTAAATGCTCGCTAGCAGCCGAATTCTAAAAGTATCATCTTAGGCGTCTATTAGCTGTTAATAGTAATGGTATTTGAAGAAGCACCCTACCTACCTCCTAGCTAAATAAAGGATGGATAGGCCTTTGCCTCCATCATTCTGAAGACCAGGTATTCACTAACAGCTGCCTAATGAATCAAGATTTACTACGTCGCATAAAGCCTTTTAATTAGCGGTGGTAGGGCTAGTTTATCGTGCTATCAAGAATGAAAATGACTGCCATACATCATTTACCCGACCTTCCTCTCTAGTATAACGCCTAGTCCAAAGTTTTAAGCGCCCATATCATCTAGTTTCTGGGGAGTAGTGAGGAGGAACTGATAGTTGAATCGCACCCTGAACGAATGCAATAACCGAATAATTGGTACTGACTTTTGTCACTAGGAGAATATCCTCTCTGAACACTGTATTGGCATCCAATGTCTCCTGTCATTCTTTGAGCGGTAGTCCCCGAATTGGTAGCTAACGGACCGGTCCAAACCTCTAAAGAACAATGGTAATATTTGCAAATTCAAGGTGCACTTAATGAATGTGATTTGATGGGCTCTAAATAGTGCGCTTGTAGGAATGACTATAAAAAGGAGAGTCGGTTTCTCTGATTTGGGCGCTTCTACGGGTAGCCAAAGGGGTAACACATCCGAGCCGGGGCTGTCGCGATACAGTCTCCACTTTCCATCGGCGCCTAGCCCTTCGGGGAGAGATCTGGGGTATATTCCTCCAATCAGATATCACAAAGGGGCGACTCAAACTTCCTAATGAAGCAACTCACGGGGGACGGGGTCCGCCATATTTATGTAGCGGCCATCTCTTTTACGATAATAACTTTCGAATAGGTCGGAAACTTCACTAACCCAGAGGTTTTCTTCAGAACTCAGTACTGCCGACATAATTAACTGCAATCATGGTAAGGCCCTGTTTTACCATTTGGGCCTTGTTGGCCTTGCTGGGCACTGCACTTGGATACGCAAATCCCGGGGCGTGTTCGGGGACATGCGTCAATACGCACGACCCGTCCATCATCCGACGGTCTGACGGAATATATTTTCGCTTCTCTACCGGTGGCAAGATAGCCGTCCACACGGCGCCGGATATTACGGGGCCGTGGACATACAAAGGTGCTGCGCTTCCTTCGGGCTCGTCAATCGACCTAGGTGGGAACCAGGATCTCTGGGTAAGTGGTTGAGCTAATCAACTTCTCGTGTTCGTTCATATGGCACTTATTGACCGAAAGTTTGTTCTGTAACAGGCACCGGAGGTCGCTCTAATAGGGAGTACGTATTATCTATACTACTCGGTCAGCACATTCGGTGTACAGGACTCTGCCATTGGAGTCGCGACATCCTCGAGTATGGACGTCGGCACATGGTCGGATCAAGGGTCTACCGGCATCCGATCCTCATCCGGCAAGCCGTATAATGCTATCGATCCTAATCTCATCAACGTGAACGGCGCGTACTACCTCACCTTTGGCAGCTTCTGGAAGAACATCCATCAAGTATCGATGAAGAGTACGCCTAAGACCGTGACAAGCGGTACTAGCGCCTATCAACTTGCCTACGATCCCGTCAAGACAGATGAGGAGGGCGCGTTCATATTCAAGTACGGGAATTATTATTATCTCTTCTACAGCAAGGGTAAATGCTGCGGTTACGACGCTAGCAGACCAGCAGCGGGCAGCGAATATAAGATCATGGTATGCCGTTCCGCGTCAGCAACTGGAGGTTTCGTGGATGCAAGCGGTAAAGCTTGCACCAGTAGCGGCGGGACTGTGGTTTTGGAGTCTCATGGAAATGTGTATGGACCTGGCGGCCAAGGCGTCTACAATGACCCTACGCATGGACCTGTGAGTAAACTACTCGATTCTATCTCGTGCACGGCTAATATTCCTCTACTTTACAGATTCTTTACTATCATTATGTTGATACTAGGATTGGTTATGCGGATGGCCAGAAGCAGTTCGGGTGGAACACGATTAACTTCTCGAGCGGTTGGCCTGTTGTCTAGGATACAAACAAAGCGCAGTACTACTACTCTACGTAAATACCGAATAATTGAAAGAAATTTACTCGAATTTATCCGCCGAAATTCTTACCGCCTTCGCTGCCCCTGATGTCCTCGGAGTTATGAGCCCTAGGTGCTTTTCGTTTCTATAATTGGCCCGTTATAGTACTATTAAGGATCCTACGTTAGTAACGGAAAGGGTCATCTCACAGTTCAGTGACACGTACCTTTCTGCCAATGATTAAATAATACACAACCCCAAAGAGAAACCAGAATCCAGTCATCAAGATGCTAAAGTTCATCGTACTAGGGGTAACGTCTGTGCTGCTCGGCCAGAAACTGAAGAAAAATGCGATAATAATCCAACATAGCCCCGCGACATTGACGATAGTACCCCATGGTTCCGGGACTCTCCATGGCCCCCATACGAGTGGAATATCATCGTCCGTAGCTATAGTATCCGTATTAAACCAATGGGGGCGAATCTTTCCAGTCACGCGGTTCCATAGAAGAAGAGCCAGCGGAAATGCTGCAGCTGCCTCCCATGAGGATACCGTGAAGGAGAGGACACTCTCGAGCGCTTTCTCTGAGCCAATGTTAATTACTCCTAGGACAACTGAAATAATGCATGTTGTCCAGACCGCGTTCAAAGGAAGGAATGACCTTGGATTGACCTGGTTTTGCTGTAAGCTCTATCTTGAGATCATAATGAGGGGTTAAGCACCAACCAACAGAAGCCAGTTGGACATCGGCGGCCCACGATCTCTTGCAAAGGCCCATAGTTGTCGAGATGCGCCTGCAAATTGCCCAAATGTAGCCGAATAAGATAGCACAATTATGATGCATACCATGATTGTAGTACCAGCAACTGAGTTAGTAGAGGTGTAAAATATTTCGACAAAAGGATAATTAAATGATGATTCCATTGCGGGGTCGAGATCGCCCATGCAGAATAAGGTGGTAAGGAGCATACCGAACCCGAGGAGACCGTTGAAGAGGATGGTAATGATAATATTCCAAGGGATAACAACAGCAGCATTTTGAGTTTCCTCAGCCATGTGAACTGCGCCGTCCGCGCCTAGAACCAGTTAGTCGCCAAGTTCCACGTCGGTCGTATTCCAGGGGTTGGGGGGTGGCAATACCAATGAATGTACCAACGTTCGTTATGATGCCAACGAAGAAAGCAAGACCTGTAGAAGGCCATCCCCCGTCGTTGTTCCATTGGGTGAAGACTACTGTTGCGTCGACACGTTTTGCGAGATGCAGGAGGGGAATAATCAAGGCGAAGAAACCGAGAATATGGAGGTATAGAATGAATCCCTCGATCGTAGGGAGCCGTCGGCCTAGGATTGAATTCACCACGAAGGCTAAGACAACCGTAGCCCATATTAGCAGTGTGCCGTGCCATCCTTGTGGCGTATAAGTGTTAGGGTAATTCAAGACAAGGAGATCTTGGATTAACGTGGCACAAAGAATCCCGCCCATCCCAACCATAGATTGCCATACCGCCACGGATAGCCATCCTGCTTGACCAGTTAACTCTGAAGTGGGACACTCGCTAAAGATATTGTACGCCTTTCACTACCTACCAGTGAGATAGCTAAGCAGCTTTCGGGCGCTCTTAGGTGCTAGCATGTAAACCCAGTGATATTGGCCCGAAGCTGTTGGAGCCATTGAGGCAAGCTCAGCCAAAGGGGTCATAACAGCTAGAAATCCAACCCAGGAAAGGATGAATGATGTGACTAGGCCCGCGCTACCGCCATTTGCCAGCCCGAAACCAAAGTATCTACCAATATTATCAGTATTGATGCCTTAAATACGAACACGACAAGCTGAGGAGTTTCACTCACACCAGAACACCTTCCCATGTTAACATCAACGTCGTCGAGAGACCCAAGGTGGAAATAATGCCAAATCGGCGCTGTCTTCCGTCAACGGGACATCCTAAGCTAATCGATTATCAAGTCGACGTTACCTTCAATACTTCTGTCTATAGTCGTCAGCTTCGGTACACGGGAGTGGCTAAGTCAACCTACGCTTTTTTCCGAGTCTTTGGAGGCTACTTTCGTCTCTTCTAGACAGCTCCTCGATCCTGGTTGGCCTATGTAGCGTTATTCCCCCCAGACGATCTTCCCGGCCGACGGCCGATGTGAGCGATGCCATAATAAGGTATTACGTGGGCGGAGGAGAAGGCTCCCTTTCCCAGAGTTGAAGCAATAGACGTTGCTCAAGTGAACGGTTGGTGAAATGCCCTGGGAGGTTAAAGGGCCGTGCGTCGTCCTTCGCCGTCCGTCCGTCAGCACCGCGTAGAAAGGAGCCGTTACATAGTCCATCAAGATTGTAAAATTGGCCGTTACGTTGAAGGCTGCTGGACGGCATTAATTTCCGGTCGTGGCTGCATACATGTCGTCTTATGGTGCTTACACGAGGTTGTGTACCATGGGCCGCACGGGTGGCTTCCACGCGCTCCCCCTTGTGCATTCACCATGTTCCTCCAAGGATTCCAACCCCAGTTCGTACATAAGCAGGTACATATACTTACAGTTACAGAGAACAGCAGGACATATCAACGGCTGAGTCCTACACAATTAATCTATGATGTCTACCGATAAGACAATTAACTTATTCATGCAGAATCTCGTTAGAACTCTCTCCTGGCAGAGGTTAGGCTCGTTGGTTTCACGATCTCGTCATCTCAGCTGTAAACCCAAGATCACCTAGCAAGCCCTTTTTTGTTTCTGTTCTATCTGTTTCTATGGCTCTCTTATGACATTCGCTGTTAAAGTCGGCTTGAAATGGATTCATCGTGGCGCTTCCTTGAGGTGCGCGGGACCCCGATTACTGCTGACACCCAAGCCACGGGTGTCAGTATCGCGACTTGGTTTCTCACCTCGACTTTTCTGATAATGTATTTCTCGGGGCAAACAGTCAAGTATGTCATGCTTAGACGACTGCGGTTAGATGATTATCTCATGTTGTTTGCGACGGTAAGATCTCATAGCCAGTGCTGGTTCATGCGACTTACATTGGTTCTAGATTCTCGCTTTTGGGATGTCACTGGCATATTCAATCGCAGCGTCAAATGGTCTCGGTAACAGGATAACCTCGCCCGCAGAATTTGACGTCATACAAAAGGTATTTCATATAAGCCTCGTCATTGAGTCTTCATTAATGGTATTTCCTAGGCTCTTTATGCGGCAGATATTCTTTATATCCTCACCGTATGCTGCGTCAAGTTGTCGATACTCGGCTTCATACACCATATTTCGACCGACGAGAAGAAGATACAGCTCGTATTCTGGTTAATGATATTCATCGTCCTCAGCGCTGTAGCCTCTATTTTCGCTGCTGCTTTTCAATGCCAGACTCCTCGATCATGGGAGACACTAACTCTGCGTTGCTTTAACCAGGTAAACAACTCCTCACTCCTTTCCCTACACCTGCTAACACTTCGGAGTCCGGATTCTGGATTGCATTTAGCGTTCTCGACATGCTCACTGATACGCTTATCATTATTGCGTCCGCAGTCCTTGTCTGGAACATAAACATCCCGACCTCAAGAAAGGCCGTTGTGATCGGTTGTTTTGCCCCACGCATACTGTCCGTGAAGACTCGCCACACCATTGATTCTAGTATTAACTCCATCATAGTGTTGTCGCTGCGGCAGCCTGTAGGCTCGCTTACCTTGCCCCAATTTCCCCACATCAAAATCCGGCATTCAGGTTATGGATATCAGTTGTCTGTACAGAGGTCCAGGTCTGCTTGAGTATTTCGACTGCTTGCATTCCTAGCGTGAAACCGTTATTTGAAGCTATCGAGGTACGTCGTGTTTCTCCCGTGATGTTTTCAGAGCGCTCTGACAATCCAAGGCCGGCGTATGGCAGGCTGATGATCTCCGTCGCCGCGGCCTTTCACTTGAGGACTTGCACAGCAAGGGGTATCTGAAAGACACGGGGAGCTTGATGGAGTTAGCAGATCATTCCAGTAGACATGGAACCAACGCTTTTGAGAGGATTAGTTTGAATATGGGCAGCACCTTCGAAGCTAGCGAGCTTTCTAGAGTAGGATCGGCGGATTAGAGTCACTCAAATTGTATGATATATCAACGCTTTGTATCAATTGAAAGCTGTAATTATTCTCAGACTTCCTCTGGTCGGACCTCATGCTTCTTCCCTCCCATCTACGTATATATGGTGCTCTCTTGTCCAGTGAGCAAGCGCATCCCAGTCTTTACAAACTCTTGCCTGTCCATCACCGTATGTATGCGAGTCTTCTGTGTATAAGAGAGTGTCATCAGCATGGCACATTGCGGCTTGACGGAGTGAATCGAGACAATGAGTTGCGTGTGCAAAGGGGACTCCTAGTGGCATCCCATCTTTAAGGTGGTAGAGTATGGAACGAATAATAGTCTGCAACGTTCTCGTCAACTTAGAGTGATATAAATGGGAGTTGTATGATCCTTACCAGACAGTGTAGCTGATGATATGCTGCAACGAAATAGACGTTATCCGTGGAAGTCTCGTTGCGTTTCATGCTTGCGGGAAGCTGCTGAGACACTACCAAGTCATCATGAAGTGCAACGAGACCATCTCCGACTATATATCATTAATAAGGGAGCGAAGACAACAACTCGAATTATTTGACCTACTCGGGAATAGACTAGCCCAGAGAGGACTCGTTTCGGTTTTGTTCTCGTCTGAATACTCCGTGGCCCAGTGGAACGGTTTCCTAATTATTTTGTCGGACCCCCCTATCCTTCGTCAGCTATGATATACTACCACCCCGTTTCACGGTGGAGAGAACACACAGTAAGGCGATATCTCGCGAGAAGTGCACGTTCGATGCATCTCGCGCCAAAGGAGGATACCATTCGAACCAACAAGAAGGGTCAAGGTAATTACGTAGAACCAGGTCTTGGTTGGTGACAGTATCGAATGCGCTGAGGCAGCGGCTTCTTCGACTTCGTGATCCTCCTGTTGTCCCTCTAAATACTGCTTCAAAGGCTGGTATGACGCCTCCTCGCGGGCCATCGTTGTCTTCACAGCATCTGGGAGCATTCTTCGAGATTTGGGCTTCCTTAGTAGCACTAAGATAAGCTTAGGCTATAGGGTGGAATAGAAAAGACGCATGAGTTGAGTGAGGTGAAGGGGAGTCACGTTAGTAGTAATGTAAGGGAGGAAAGTATCACCGACAATATGATAATTACTGCTAGGAGCCCGCTCGCTATTATTGCATATTTCGATTGGAACCACAGACTTGAGGAGATCACCCCGGTTGAAAATTGAAAGAGTGATGCAGGACACCTACTTCGGCGGAGCTTGACCTACATGTGAGCTGAGAGTCGAGGGTTGCATTCCTGCTCGGTACCCATGACCCTGGTCTTGTCAGGCACCTCATGAGTTGTAACGGCTCACCATATTACCCAGGCTGTATAGGGCTGAATTTGCGCAAGACCTACATGTGGACAGTCAGCTATGTTATTTTCACATGTAGCTCCCTGGTTGAGGGAAATTGAGGCTACAGTTCTGCGATATGCGCGCCCCCTTTATGCTCTTTATGTTTCGTACAGCGTCAAATTATGTTCGAGTATTTGCTTGGATGATAAAGAGAGGTAACTTGCTGAATTACATTCTAACCACTAATATTTCTCCATTGCCAATTCCTTCCAGTACATGGCACAAGCCCTACCTCGTGACGCGTCTCGTATTACTCCCTCGGTATCGTTACTACCTACTAAGGGATATGATCAGCTCAACTTCACAGCAACGTCAGACCCCATTATGTGAATGTACCTCATATGTCAAAGTTGCATATTTAAATGGCGATAATTTCAATTTCGTTTAGCGAACCTGAAATGCTATAGATTAACAAGGGCTTATTCTTACCTCTCTTCGAAATTTATAACATGTTATATGCAGCAAATACATTCCGCTGTAACCTAGAGCACGGCAGCCTGCCTAAAACTCCTCTCAACCTACCATCTAGTGGCTATTTATAGCAACATGGTGTATTGGTTTATGGTAGAGTCAAACGGTAGGTTGCGCCTGTAATACCAATGCCAGCTAACCAATCACCTCCTTTTGACGGCCGTATCTCTTAGGTAATTAAATTTTTATCGTAGGAATGGTTATGTACATAAGTTTGCAAGCCGCAGCAACTCTCCAACAGTTTCCTGGTTGTACTTACGTTCTCACCTCAGACCTCTATCATAGTCAAGGAGACTTAGCTCAATCTGCGTTCCCAGACCTCCACTATAGTAGTCTACGGACACAGTTCGGCATTATTTGTCATTCCAGTTGAGACTTACACTCTTCATTACGCCCCTCTATTATCATCCGAAACCCCCTCGGTGTTCATTGCATCCACAATGCCTCTCCTCCTCGAAGAAGTAAAGGACGAGAAGGACTTCAACGAGGTCCTACCCGTTCTTTATGCCGCGTTCGGCGAGCCATATAACTCTTTACGCAAATGGTTCATCCCAGTCCATACCACTGTGGAAGCGGCCATCGAAGACGCAAAGGGGCGGAATATCAAGAACTGGAAGCAGCACGACGGCATCCACTGGCTCAAAGTCACTGACACTGATTCTGGCAAGGTTATTGGGGCAGCCGAGTGGGAGATACGTGAGAAAGTGAGCCCGTCAGATGAGCCACAGAAGCCAATCAATGCCTACTGGCACACCGAGGGTTCCGAAGAGAAGGCATTTGCCGAGAAACTCCTAGTGCAGTTGAAGGGATTCATGAAAGAGAGAATGGCTCGGCCCCACCTTGGTACGTATTCCGCTTCAACGGGTCCAACAGTGCGTTAACACATCACATTAGAGCTCGAACAACTAGTTGTGCATCCTGAACACCGCAGGAGGGGTGCTGGGAAGTTGTTGATGAGCTGGGGAATCCAGAAAGCAGACGAACTGGGCTTGGAATCTTGCATTGAATCTGTCCCGTTTGCGGTACCAATATACGAGAAACTCGGGTATGGCAATGCCGAAGGCCTCAAGTCAGACTTCACCATTCCAAATCCTAGCAAGAAGTGGGAGGAATACGCAGCGGATGACTTGCGGGTCTTCTTGATGTGGCGTCCGGCAGGTCATAACTACCGTGCTGGGGAAAAGCTCCCATGGATGAATGCTTGATCGTATGTCAGCAGGCCAGTTCCCCAGATAATCTTTCCTGGATGTTTGATAGCATTCGGCCCCCAATATTACCTAGACTTAGGACTTAGAACCCCAACCTAGACGATGCCTATCTTTCCTCTCAGCCACCCTAATTGGGCAAATAGGTGTAGCTTGTACGATGGTTACATTACTCTAGATACCTACTGAGTTATGACATCGTCGGCTAGTGCTTTTAATATAGCATATGCATGAATGTGTCCAATAGCATAAGGAAAGTCCTTGTTATCCTACTATGAGTTATCCTAGCAGCCCCTGTAGTCTTGTTTCATACTCCACCTTCACTGCGTCCTATTACCAATGCGTCTTGAGACCAGCGGATTCCAACCGTAACAAACTCTGGCTAGGGGCGTTAAGGAACCAGATGAAAGCCGAAAATATTCTCCCCTGAAGTAACCATTCCTAACGTCATTGACATCAACGTCCTACGTTATCAAGGGTACAGAATTAGCTATACCCGACATTATAAAGAGAAGTAGTGTCCTTCACTGCCTATAAATCATATCAGTTCTCTTCTCCAATTACTGGCTTGTATCCATTGATTCTCGCCTCTGACTCTCTTCACATTCTAGTCGTCATCCAATTACTTACCATGCATTTTCACCTGCTGTCAATCTCGCTAGTCACCTGCCTTGGCATTATAACCCTCGCCGCTCCCATGCCCGCTGGGAGTGACCTCGCGCCTAGGAGCGATATAAATGTTAGCAACAGCAAGAGAAACCCAGAGAAGTCCGATATCCCAGGCCTTGAGCAATGTAAAGGGTGCTAAAAAGCAATAGATCCCACCTAGATGACTGCCTTGAACATGAGACGGATGCAGTGTATGTCATTCCCTTCTTGTTTTATCGATAGCCTCTAAGCTAATGAGTTGATAGTGGGAGCGGATTATGCCCTTTCGGGTGAGTTTAGCCTGTGGGGTTTCGGTCGTGAATATCAAGACATTAATATGAGACACAGCTATCAGGACGCTTAATCCAATAAGAGTTACCGAGGAGGAATATTGACGATGCTGCGAGAACTGAGTGTGATGGTGCTTAGGTTTCTGTTCTTTGGCGAGGAATGTATGCTACGATTGTCACAAAACCATGGGAGGGCAATACACTGCATGTTATGGAGAAGATCGGAGTCAACAGAGCATTTCTAATTTTAACGAGGGCTTCGTACGATCATCCGTCACGATCCTGGCGCTCCACCTGCAGCCCTACGGCATACACGTGTCGAACCGGCCATGCCAAGCTGTAAAGACGTTCCAAAAACGTTCCAATCCAATCCGTCTGGTCCTAGATGTGGCCAAGATATTGAGAATTTACAATAAAGCTGCGGCTCTAGCGCATACGGAAACGTTACAATGTTGGAAACATGCCACGCTACGCAGCTCTGGGAGATACGATGCCGGCGCATGCATGGATGTTCTTCCGCATTTATCATCACAACTCCGGGTCGGACCAAGCCAAATTACCGAGCTCGGTATCGGCCACCAACGTGCATGAGGATCAACGGGCTGAAAATCTGCTGTACAAACAATAGGCTACTATCGTTAGAATCCTGCTTGATGTCACATGGAAGACGAAATCTAAATACCTGATTGGTTGATTAATTGCTACCCAAATCTCGCTTTGGAATCCCCTACTTGTACCATTATGTCGCCAGTACAAACAGTTATAGCACACAGCCAATATGAATCTACAACATGCGGTGCAACCCCAAGGTCGTCCCACTGATGTGCATTCGAGACGCGTAATAGGATCTACCTTTACTAGGGCAAATCAAGTTGTTAAGATGGTACAAAGTCCAACTCGATCGAATCATGGCCGCCGGCTTATTCCCTTTCTTCAAACTCAGGGGCACAGCATATTTGCAAGTACCGAGTGAGCTTACGGCCCCCAGCCGGTTTGATGTATCAACATAATACTAAGATATTGATGCCCGCGCTGCATCTATCCGATATCCCTTACGTCCTATTGCATTCATCGCTTCAACACCTACGACAAGGCTAAGCGAACCAAACAACCGAGCTGACTGATTCTACTGCATTTGGAGTTATTCGACGATGCGGGTCTACATGCACAATAGCAGCATAACCAAGTCCCCAATTAGACGTCATCGGCCAGCATCCGGCCTACGTCGTTTAACTGACGAATCTCCGGCCACCGTCGCCATGCGGAGAGTAGGTAGCTTCTCGGGGAATACAAATCCTAATATTATGGCCGAGGTCTGGAAGGAAGACCTACATGATTTGAGTGCTTACATTCGGCATTCCATGCCGATATGGGGTGTATGCCGGATCAACCCCCTTTCGAAAGAGCTTTGCCGATAACCCACGCATACTTTGTTTATTGGCATAGCTTCTGAGTCTGACAGCAATTCTATGGGTTGATTTTCTGCCAGGATAGGGGCTACGGCGAAACTGTTCCCAGTCTCGGCTTCTTTGCCCACAGGTACGCGACGCTAGCTAGAATCATTGACAGTGACACTATTGCACAAACAGGTTCAAATAACTGCAGCCCCTTAATAATGCCATACGCAGAGTTGATCTCTGATCTTCCAACTACTAGGATGTGAACGAAGACAGGAAGCCAGGTTTCATGGAAAGCGGCCATGCGAAGCCAGTAGGTTATAATCTTTCGAGCATCACAATCGATACAGAAGTTACAGCATACGAAGATTCCCCTGAGATTTAGGCATCTGAGAGTAAGATGACGACACTTGCTGTTTGTATGTATCAGAAAAGCCTATGACAGATCTAGACTCTGGTAATGGTTATACCCTGACCATTTCACTTATGTCTGCCGAGTAAATAAGATGTAATATCAGCCAACGGGACCCCATTCGTCACGTAACCTTTGAATTAGACCGTCTATGCGCCAGCCTGCCGCCTTCACGCGACCCAGGCAGGCAATTATTTCATTCTGTTGGGATGGATGTGTCATTCGCCGTGCCACGAGCGAGAACGCTGCTATCATACACGGGTCCCAGCACTTTGTATGTTCGGGATCGCTATGCAGCGCGATTCCACACACGCGCCGCGCGTGCCAGTGAGGCGACATTTGCGCCGCATCTAGCTTCGATTTGCCGTGCCATTCAACGAGGGATATCGAATGCGGCCTGTTATTAAGTAATAGGAACACGGCCGTATGGTAAATAATATTCGATGAGATACCTGCACCGCTGGCAAAGATCACCGTGGGAAATGTGGCCTCGCGGCCCTCGACTTCCATCAGCGGTTGGAGTTCCGGAGGACGACTTGTGTGCCATGCGCACAGCTTTTCCAAAAGCTCCTCCCATCTAGCAACACGAGCTGCGCCTACCAAGATCGAGACCGCAGCTAGGGGCTGTACTACATCGTCTTCTGCCTCCAATGTGGGAAGACAAAGATTAATTACGTCGGCGAGGAGCCCAAGACAGCGGAGAGAAACGTCTAGAGTCTTCTGGGACTGATCGACACCAGACTCATACGCTTTTGACAAAGTCAGGATTTGTTCTATTATTTCAGACATCAGAGCTGAGGCACTGTGGTTCATGAGTGAATGCGCGACCTCTGTTCTTGATGACATATTGATTAGCTAGAATGATGAATAATGCGTGGACGATGTAATAAAATCGAAAGAATTCGAAACATAGAGAAAAATGATATAGATATTGAGGCACGATGTGACGACAGTCCTAATTATATGTGACGTACCTAGCCTCGATATCAAGGCGAGCAAGCTAAACCATATTCGCCCTTGAGTCGCATCGGTAAAACTGAATTTGTGAAATCCAGGAGAAGCATAGAAACTTGGCTTCCATGAATTGGGAACATCCTGGACGAACAAGAGCGTCCTGACCAGCACAAAGCTAGCTATAATTCGAATGGCGGAAAAGGGGGACTCGGCAGTTGGCGGACATGCCATAGCCTGAAGGTGAAGAGGGCCGATGCCACGGCGTCTCACTACCTCCATTGGGCGACCTGAGAATGCTGCTGAAAGCTGAAGTATTCCTTCTAGCACGCAAGGCGAGTTCATAGCTAGCTGGGTAACAAGATAACGGAAGGTCTGTCTTTGGTCGTAGACATCTAGCTGGGTGATGAGAGATACAGCGTCAGCACAATTAGTTCTAGATTAGAATTGTTGAGAATCAAGACTTACCCAAGGGGCAAGATGATGACCATAGTACTTCAGGAGGTCAACTTCGTCATCCGATAGCGAGCTACGTCCGACTAGCGGCCAATTTTTTCCCCTTTCTGAGCTATTCGGGCTCTGGGTTGAGTGAGAAGATATATTCTGATAATCCTGGACATCTTTCCATTGAAAAGGGTGACTTTCGTTTTCAGGAACCTGAAGCTGTGAACTTCTCCTTGGCACGGGCCGTGATTCCAGGACGGTTTCGAGACTTATTCGCTGTTCTTCGGGTTGTCGAGTATAGTCGGTAACGGATGAGATACCTGACACTTCTTCTTGGGTAGAAAACTCGCTGATGAACTGGAAATAGACATGATGTTAGCCCCCCTTTCGGCAATAGGGGTAAAGCTGACTAATGCATATTCGACATACCTCCAAGACGGGATACTTGGGAGTTGCTGAAGTCGATGGCAGCCTCGAAGCGGCGTTGTCTGACAATGTCTGGGAGTTCTTCTCTAGAAAGGAGACATGTGCGACATACTTGCACGAGGCATTGGCAGTAATGCAACGTCTGCACTGGGGTTTTTCTTCGTCGCCTACAATGTATTCAGCACGTCAACTACCGTCTAGATATCAATGCTTCGTGTAGTTTCTATCCGACAATTGACTCACATTTGCGACGTTGCGCGCGACATCGTTCGCAGCCAGTTCGGGTCCGCCTATGTCGTTGCTTCGGACGTTCAGGAAGATCGTTGCCACGAGTGGTGGTAAGAGACGCCTTGGGCATTGTGACAATTCATAAGTGATTTATACTGACATGATCTAGCGCATAAGATCATATTTTCCGCAGTCAACCTAATTGAGGATATCTTGCCGCCATGATCCTATCCGTCGAAGTAATGAAAGATGGCGAATTCTGAAATTGGCAACTAGATCCGCTTACGGGGTCGTAGAAGCGCGGCTTCGTAAGCTGAATGCGGATCCGGCTGCCTTTCTTGACTCTTGTGCGGATCGCACTACCGTCTTGGGCCAGTGGGTCGATTAACCGCATCAGCTTAACCCCTATTTGCACATGTTGACAAATGCCGTGTCAACTGGCTCTCTCAATATGTTGCTGCTAACCACCTAAGTACAATTCAGCCTTCCAAGCTGTCCAGAATGGAAGTTTTATCCTACCAGGGAATCAAGCTAAACCACAGATATAAAATGCCTACTAGGCCAGCTATGCCCAAATTTCTAGAAATCATGGATACCAAATCCGTTCACCCTGTTCATACTTCGCAGATCATAAAAGATGGCCAATCTACCGAAAACCATGAAGGCGTGGATTGCCGCCCGAGCCGGGCAACCCAAAGAGATCCTCGAACTGAGAACCAACTGGCCGACTCCAGCACCTCCCAAGACCGGAGAAGTCATGATCAGGGTTTCCTACGTAGCCCTTAATCCGGGCGACATTAAGCTGATGTCGATGAAGATCC
This sequence comes from Hypoxylon crocopeplum, assembly GCA_022578875.1. Taxonomy (NCBI): domain Eukaryota; kingdom Fungi; phylum Ascomycota; class Sordariomycetes; order Xylariales; family Hypoxylaceae; genus Hypoxylon; species Hypoxylon crocopeplum. The sequence goes on along the minus strand of MU399606.1, from coordinate 207,311 downwards.
CGTGCAAAAAGAACGCCATCCCCGGCATGGACTTCGTCGGCGAAGTCATCCAAGCCGGGCCGCCCTCCTCCACGTCGCCCCCGGCCTTGCGCGTCGGCATGATCGTCGCTGGGGCGGTGCCCATGTCGAATATCCTGCGCGGCGCCGGCGTGCTGGCCGAGTACGTGGTGCTTCCCGCCCACGTCGCCGTGGAGAAGCCCGAGGGCCTAGAAGAGTCTGTCGCGGCCGGGCTCTTAGGAGTCGCTGGGCAGACGAATGCCGTCCTGTTGCGCGCTGCCGACTTGCACAAGGGCGACAGGGTCTTGGTGAACGGCGCTAGCGGCGGCGTGGGCTGTCTTTCGATCCAGGTGCTGCGCGGGATGGATGTCCACGTCACGGGTATCTGCTCCGCAAGGAACGAGGCTCTGGTTCGGAGGCTAGGTGCTGAAGAGGTACGTTCGTCTTGACGCGTTGTCCTAACTTCTCATGGTTCTAATTTCCCCCTTTGTAGGTTGTGGACTACACAGCCCATGAAAACCTCTACGATTTTCTCTCCATGACTGCAACATCTGGAAACAGACCCTTCGATGTTATCATTGACTGCGTAGGAAACGAGGCGCTGTACCATCGCTCTCCTGCGTATCTTAAACCTGCTGGAAGATTCCTGAGCATTGTGGCCGGCCCTTTTGGCTTATTCCAACAGTTCAAGTTCAACCACTGGCCTGTCATGTTTGGAGGGATACCACAAACCTTCATGAGCCTCTTTAGCAAACCAAGCGGCTCTTCGGCTAAAGAGGTTGTGGGCTTTTTGGAAAAGGGATGGATCAAGGAGGTTCCTGTCGACTCCACGTTCGAAATGAGTGACGCTCTACAGGTAAGCCACTTGAAACTGAAATCGGTTGCCTTGCTAATCACTTTCCTGGAGGCTTTCGAGAAGTTGGAAACGAAAAGAGCAGTCGGGAAAATATTCGTGAAGGTGAAGTAAGGAACTGTAGGAATTGCTTGGGTGGTTTTGGGCGGTTCTCTGCCATTTCATCTAGATAACCACAGACTACCTCACGGGTCATTGGTAGATCCACCTCCCTTATTGAATAGAGAGCCCAAGTCGCCAACCCCGTCGATCAAGAAACAGCCAATGGACATTCAGAGGAAGTACGTAGACACCCAATGGCAATCTATTTGATCTAAGGCTAGACCTTTTGGCTGTAGCTCTTGGTGAGGATATGTAATTATATTGTGAGCATATGGACTGACCGGGAACAATCGAGCTGGATTCTTTAATGCTTTTGGGATGCAATGATCCATTAACGCGAGTTTATGCCTCTTCAACTAACGTAGAGCGGATGGTCGAGAACGGTCATCTAGTAGAAAATGTCGACCTTATTTCTTGCTATCAGTATCGCTCATGAGATTACAGGGAGAAAATCTCGCGGCCGGTATTAAGCCTAAGCCCTTCTATGAGTCCTTGTTAATGTTAAGAAATCACACTTTCTGACTCGCTGGAAGTTGTCTCAAATCTAGGTAGGGTCTGGGTTCTGGAGGCCTTTTGCTAAGTTCGAGTACGAGACATAAATACGGAAATATCGATGCAGCATCCGTCTATTACGTTATTCCAAGCTTTTGAAGTGACGATTTAGAAAACCCTTCAGGCCCCTACGAAGCTGAATGCAGGAGTGTTGAGATACGAATTAATATGGTGAATATGAGCAATGCAGTGCTGGGGTTGAGACAAAGTACCGGAAAGGTAAGACAGCGTGTTTTTGAATGTAAATGTTCATATCAGACTTATAGGTATCTAGGTAGCGCGTGTATTTGAGAAACCAGTCTTCCGCTAAGAGTGTCAAACAAGCAGGCCTATGGGGTATTCCAGAGACACCATCGGCTAGGCAGCCTAGCGAGATGCTAAACATTATGCAAACACCAAAACGCGCCCCAATCGTACACATTAAGCATTCGGCTGCTCAAGATCGCGACATAACGTAAAACAAACGCAGGTAGGATCATTGTTGCCGCGGGGAAACTCCGAGATCGTCCTGCAAGAAGCCTCGGACTAGGAGATTGAATCTCGTGTCGCGTGTCCTCACCACTTCAGGCGTCAACTTGCTGAGATGCCTTTCCCAGGCCATCTGACTCCAGGCGTGGTAGGCAAGCTGGTCTTCGTACAGGCTGCCACCGTTCCTGTCTATCTCGGCGGCCCACTTGCGCGCCTCGTCCGAGCCTAGCTTCTCGTGCATAAACTCGATGTGGTCCCAGGTCCAAGTGGGCCAGAAGAACCCGTTCGGAGGGAGCGTGCAGACTTCATCCGGATGTTGTAGCTCTAACTCCTTGGGAAGGACGACACTGTGGTAATTCCATTCCTTGGATAGGTCGGCGCCGTCATATTCTTTCAGCCACCGGTCTATGAAGGAGCTATTCTTCCGTGCGACCATGATGGCGTTGCAGAGACCTCCGCGGTTGCCTCCTTCATGACCCAGTATGATACCGCGGGGCGACTTTAAGAGATTGATGAAGGGTCGGAAGCCGAAGGCATCCATGTCCATATAGATACCGCCCTGTTCCTGAAGAAGGTTTAGCCGCAGGATGTCGGACACATGCGCGGCTTGCCAGGTCGCGTCTGGCGAGCTCTTCAGCGCCGCCATCTCTTCTGCTGTGTGGTGTACAAGCTCGATGTCGTCTTTCAAGCGATGTATCCAGGGGTTCGATAGGGGGTTCGCATTTGGATCGGGCGATGGCGGGTCGGCGAGATACGTATAGTGGAGCGAGATCTTTTCTGCTTTCATTCCCACGATAGCGCTCCGTACAGCTAGGTAGCAGAGGAAGTCGAAGGTACCGGCGCTGGGCTTGTTGTACGGGTTGCTGAGCCCGTATATGAAATGGACATGGTTCGGAATGGGATCTATCTCCTCTCTGCTATCGGTGCCTAGTCGAGGAGTGCGACCGTAAAGGCAGTCGAGTTCGTTCTGGGTCGGAACGAAGTCTTGTTGGACTTTCCATTGGTATGCAAACGGTAGCTTTTGACGTATGTGATCACCAAATTGCCTTACAGAGGGCCAGGTAGAGGGAGTAAGTAGGATAAATAAGAATATGAACGGAACGATATAATAAATGCGTCGGCGGCGTAGAAATCCCATGTCATGATGCATGCTGCAAAAGTTGTCAAGTCGGAGTAGACTCAAATCCTTTTCTTTCTAACGAACAATTCTAAAGACCCGAGGAGACGGACCAGGGGTCTTAATTACGGCCGTCTTGGCAATATCCAGATCTGCGTAATTGGTTGCATCCACTAGCATCTGCCGTACGTTATGGGTAGAACAAGGTAGGTATTAGAATAAAGTGATACTATGTAAAACATGTTGTTAACACAGTAGCCTTGAATATCGTGAAGAAGGATTAAGAAATGATGAGAAGCTGAAAATAGATAATGCTTAATAAGAGTTGTTGCGCAACCATGGATTTGATAGAGGACCTCCTTCCCCTGGAATATCCATGCCCAATGACCTAATTTCCTTCACCAAAGTATTCCCAGGTTTAGGCATAGCGCATGTAGGGATAGGTGGATTTTAACTCCAATAAGGGTTCTGTCACACGTGCTACAGACGCTAAGACAATCTATTTCGCCCTATGCTAAACGCTTAACATCCAGTAACCCTGCGCATAAAAAGGACCCTTCGACAACTAATACTCTGATATATGTAAATGGCCTCGCAAATGCCGAGGAAAAGGAGGACAAAAGAGACAATTGTTATCTCAACACTATCGCACATGACTTAGCTATTAAAGCCCACCTGTATCCGATACGAAGATGTCGGTGCTGCACCGGCTTCGTCTGCGGAGGAGAGGTGGATGGCATCAGTCGCCTTTCCTTTGGGTCCTCGGCCTCGCGTGCTTCCTCGAGGTCGCCTACCACACTTCCCGCTTTCACGTGCCGGTGCCACCACGCGAGCTCGACGCGCCCTTCTACTCCTCGTGCCAGGAGCCGATAGTGGACCAGCCGCGCGAGAATGCCGCTATCGTTATGTTGGCGCGTAACGAAGAAGCCGACAAAGCTGCTCGTTCCGTACGGAGCATCGAGGAGCGCTTCAACCGCTGGTTCAAGTACCCGATCGTATTTCTCAACGATGAACCCTGGAGCGACGACTTCATAGGCATCCTCAATGCTTCCACTACGGCCTCGACCTTCTTCGAACGCGTCCCTAAGAAGGAATGGACATTCCCGTCCTGGATGGATACCGACGCCGCTCGCACAAGCATCAAGGACCAGGGCAATCGTGGAATATTATATGCTGGAAAGGAGACGTATCACCATATGTGCCGGTTCTTCTCAGGGTACGCTTGCCTCCCATTCTATTTGGAAATACCCCTTTACTAAGGCAATTTGCGATTTAGGAGCTTCTACAAGATCGAGGCGCTCAAGAAGTACAAGTGGTATTGGCGACTAGAACCAGACGTCGAGTTCTCGTGTTCGCTCACCTACGATCCCTTCGTCGAGATGGCGCGCCATAAGAAAGTCTACGGCTTCACGATATCGCTCTGGGAGGAGAAGAGGACATGCCCCAGTCTTTTTAGGGAGGTATCGGATTGGAAGGAGGCCCAGGGCATTCCGAGCAGCGCGCTCTGGAAAGCGAGTGTAGACGCGTCCTGGACGCCCTGGCCATTCCGCAGCATGCTTAGCTGGTTTTCGCATCGCGACCGCTCTGGGGATGGATGGAATCTCTGCCACTACTGGAGCAACTTCGAGATCGCCGACCTGGACTTCTTCCGCGGGGCGAAGTATCAAGACCTATATCAGCACCTGGAGCACACTGGCGGCTTCTACTACGAAAGGGTTCGTACACCTATAGCTGTTTACACCTATTTCTCTGTGCTTATGCGCTAACTGATATCACCAGTGGGGTGATGCGGCGGTACACTCGCTGGCCATCAACATGCTCGCAGAACCGCACCAGGTGCACCACTTCGCCGACATCGGGTACCGGCACGACTGGTATTATCAGTGCCCGGCAAATGCGCCAGGCGGCCAGCTTCCCGAGTCGGAGACGCTGAACGAGGCCCAAAGCAAGTGGGCCGACGAGATCCAGGGTGGCGTGGGCTGCCGCTGCGATTGTGACGGCCGCCGGAATAGGAACCATGCCAGCTATTGCCTTCACAAGCTTAAAGCGCCTAACACCGCCCACCGCCCCTGGTCTACTTGGTTGCTGAGCTTCATCTTTTAGAATACGACCCCGTGGAATGGGACAAATACATTATACAGGATAGACGTTCTTGAGTGAGGCAACTCCCGCGTCTGGTTTGGACTGGGCATGTACGATACTACAAGGAGCGAGTGCCAGGAGCCTCACATTCACGCAATGCATATGCGATTACTGCATGAAGCCATTTCGCCGTTGCGAAAGGAATATTCAAGGAAAGGATGTTCATGAGCTAAAGGGGTAAGCTCAATCTTGGATGCATGATGGGACTGATAGCCCAGGGGAGACCTGCGGCTTGGCTTAAAGTTAACTCATGTATTATAATACGATTGCATGATAGACAAGCGGAATCTATCCCAAAGTTTGGAAAAGGAGTTATATGGATACGAAGACAGAAAATCAGATACGTCCTACGGGATAGTGTATAATACAACAAAAATTACGCCCGGCATCTTCCATCCATCAGACGGAAAGTACGCAGGTAGGATGAGAATATATCGAAGCTCAAGCAAATCAAAAGCCCGGCCTCATGCAATTTCTGCTCAACTTCACATTTACCACCTAAGGATAGTTAGCCTTCACTACAAGTGGTAAATGCAGATGAGACATTTCCATAGGGAGTTAACATATGGTCTGATGTTTGCTTCATTTAACATTTCTGTTGCTAAACGACATCAGCCCTTAAGCCAGCCCCTGGCCTACTATCTAAGGCCTTATATCGTAGGGTAACTCAGCAGTATAGCCTCGTGATCAACCGTACCGTTCGAGTCCCGACTAGCTTTTCCTTGTGCTAGTCCCAAGACGCCTTATGCCGTCGCATCGGGAGACCTGCTTCTGGGTGCCAGCTATTGTCGATATAAACACCCGAAACATTGCGCAGGAGAATACTGGCGCATTGTCATCCAAAGGTGTTCAGTCTCGCCAAGTAATACGACTACTCGTAGAAGTTTGCCTTCAGCTATTCGTAGGTCCGCCTCATAGGCCAACCTATTCGTTAAGGCCCCTTACTCAGATCGAGAATTTTCCTCTATACCCTTATGTAGCATCTGTGTGGTATGGGTTCGAGACGCAAAGGGCACCAGTGATGTCTCGGCGAGGGCATAGATCATGAAGCGTTCACGAGATATTCTCGGCATCGACAGCCATCTCGTCGTCAACGGTCTTTTCCGTCTTCTCCTCGGGCGCATCTGCACTCAAACTCTACGTTAACAAGCATTCCGTTGTCCGAATGGCTGACACATACCCTTCATCTCGACCTCGCCCTCGGCCTCCATCTTGCGCTTCAGGGCATATCCCATCTTGCGCTCGAGCTTCCGCCTCTTCTTCGAGCTGAGCGCGGCGTTCGGACCGCTCGTTGGTAGCAGACCCGGCTTCGCACCGCGCGTAACGTCCGCCTTGGAGATCTTGTTCTTCTTGTTCAGGGCCGAGGCGTTTCGCTTCTGGTTCTGCTTCCTGGCTGTGGCGGCACGCGCCGTGATGCGGTTCTTGGAGGGCCCGTTGGGGTTCTTGACGGACGGCATGGTGGATGGATCTCGGGCTTGTGAAGACTGGTATGCGATGTTGATTTACGAGAATTTTGTCTTTTTGGTTGCTCTTCTGAGGGAATGTCGATGGGGTTTGAGTATTGACAATTGAAACTTTCCAAATCCAAAAGTTTTTAGCGGGGCAATTAGCGAGAAGGCGGAATTACTCCGTACCCCGCATCATTCATCTATCCAGCAACATGTAACAAACGGTTACGGAATGCATCCGACAACAGCCCCCGACTCTCAACTGTGAAAAGAATCGTTACACTTAACGTTGCAGATTATCATATGTAGGACTGCGAATTTAAATACCTAACTACCTACCTAGTTTGCAATAGCTATTTTGAGAATGGAAGTCAATTGTAATAATCCTGCTGACAGGCGAGATCTAACCATCTGAGGTTACAAGGCCCTAAAACCCCTGTCAAGAGCTGACAGCTAGATATACGAGCCAAGGAGGTAATCTTACAGAAGGTAGCTAAGGATTTTGTTTATATTGAGAATCTGAAGTCGTTCAACTTGATTTGATATTAATTATATAGAAGAGTTCTAAGCCTCTAACAAGAATATGAGTCCGGCACCAACAGCTATCACTAGGCCACTTTGTGAGCTCTGCCACCAATTCACGAGCAACCTCTTTGCTTTCGACTTTGCCAGGCAAGACAGTTATCCGCCGCGATGGCAATCGATGGATTCAGGATGGACTCCTGAGAGGGCCTGGGGAGATGGCTTCCGACACCACGAAACTTTCCAGGACCTCTCAGAGAGTGCCAAGACGTGCAACCTCTGTAATGTCTTGTACGCCGACCTTGCCCCTATGGACTCGGCTCTGCATCAAGGCTGGTTAGGGTTATACCCATGGTGGTCGGCAGCCCGCATGGGGGAGAACACACAAAAGGGCCACTTCCGTGCTGGCTTCCGTGAATCTCTAGCTAAGATGCCATGGGGAAGTAGCAAGATCGGCAGTGTTCCGTTACACAGCTTCAAGGTCTGCCGCCGTGGGCCCTTAAGAGAAGGCGAAGAGGTGACTTGGCTTGACGCCCATAGACGATTCTCAGCAATACCGACGACTATCGGCTCATCAGATATCTCCCGAGCGGTGGCTAGATGGCAGCAGGTGTGCTCTAAGGATCACAAGAACTGCGCTGAGGGTAAATCGGACCAAGAACTTCCCACAAGGGTGATAGATCTCGGAGAGAACGAAGCGGCGCGAATTCGTCTAATAGAATCAAACGACGAAAAGGCGCCATATGCTGCTCTCAGTCACTGTTGGGGAGGCGTGATACCCGCCATCACCACAGAAGCCAACAAGACGGCGAGATCTGATGGAATGGACTCGGACGAACTTCCGCAGAATTTCAAGGACGCGATTCACGTCGCTCGGGCTCTCGGGATACGATACTTATGGATAGACGCTCTATGCATCATCCAGGACTCAAAAGCGGATTGGTTTAGGGAGGCTGGTAGAATGAGTTCCGTCTACTCCGGCGCGTCGGTGGTGATATCCGCACTTGATTCCGAAGCGAGCACGGCGGGCTTCCTAAAACCAGATAGACTACTTTCGGCCGAACTGAACGACGAGTATGCCATCCAGAAAGTCTTCCCGGAGATCGACGACTATCTCGAAGCCTGCCCTCTCGTCGGCCGAGGCTGGTGCATGCAAGAACGGCTGCTTGCGAACCCCATACTGCATTTCGGAAAGGAGCAGATGTTTTGGGAATGCCAAAGCGAGTTTGCGTGTGAAGATGGCAAGAAATACACCGGCGAATCGGACGGGCACGCTATGGCGAAATTCGTGATGATTAGGAAGCGCATTGGCGTGTCTGCTGCTAACGGAACCCAGCTGGAATGGGACGCCTGGTATCAGCTATTAGAAGAGTACACGACGCGCAAGTTCACCGTCTCTTCCGACAAGCTGCCCGCCCTGGCCGGAGCTGCGACCTTGTTGAAGTCTACCAGGCCGGGCGCGACGTATGTCGCTGGCTTGTGGAAGGAGGATATCGTGCGAGGCCTTCTCTGGTGCGCCCACTACTACCACATGCCCGGTCGCAAAGTCTGGGGTATCTCGTTAGTCGACAAGATCTCCGAGCTCACCAAGCCGCCCGCAAAACGAGCGCCGAGCTGGAGTTGGGCCTCCCTCGACGGCCAACTCGACTTTTGGGCGCTCCGCACCAAAGGTTTTGTCGTCGAGGTCTTAGATGTTGCGATGAGCGCTGGCGAAAACGAACTGACGGAGGCCTTACCGGATGGGACCATCAAATTGAGAGGTCTCGTCGCGCGCATGTTCTATCATCCGCCTCCCGACGAACCTGGCCGTGACGTTGGGATCCTGACGTTTGGAGAAGCCGATTCTCTTGACGATAAATCTGTCACACTGCATGGCTGCGTGATGGACGTGGACCGTCGGTCACCACGGTTCTGTTCGGTGGTAATAATGTCCCAGTCAAATGGTAACATTGACTGGTACTTGCTCGTGCTTGACGAGTGCGATGACGGCTCGTACATGAGAATTGGAATGTGTACAGCGCACAACGTCCATGTTGATCCCAAAAGGTTCGAGACAACTGACATACTCATCATATGAACTTCTGCGACACTAGGGTTCCCCCTGACGCGCAAGCTATGGCTATGTCTAGTCAAATATCGCTCCAGGGTGACGAATAAGATAGCATGGCGAGCTTTCACTACAATCAGTACAGACGCCGATTACATGTCAAAATGTTACGATAGCAATAGAAATATTGTCTCCTCAAAACCAGGTACCTAAGTCATACCTATGATACTATTCAGTGTCTCATAAGCAGCCCGCGCCGAGGATGTCGACTTCGACGCTCTCAATAGTACTCCAGTAGCAATTTACATAGCAAGACTCATAGTTTTGTGCATTTTACGATTTTTATTTCTACTCGATTGTGATTCTACCACTCAAGTCGGTCATCGCATATTAACCTGACATCATATCGCTCGTTCCCTTGCCAGACCTTCGCACCCAAATTGCAAGATGCCACGATACTCCTCAAGTCACTAATCATCCCACCGGGCCCGCTAGCATATACACTAGTTGAGCCTCGCACAGTTCCCTCCACGAACTCGTTAACCAATTTGTCGAGGTCGGGATGTCTATCGAATCCCTGTCCTCCGATCCTCTGGACATCAAGAGACGAATCGGACTGGACTCGCTGTACTGATGAAACGCCAGAAGAAGATAACCCCGTCTCCTTGACGACCACCTCGTCCTTCTCTGATACATCGTCGCTTATCGACGGGTTCTTGCTGCTGGCTTCTCGCGTCACATATATGTGAACTTCGACTTTGTGTGCCTTGGCCGCCCTGCGGATTGTCTCGAGTTCCTTCTCGACCCAGCGCGTGTCGTCCTTCTTTCGAATCGCCCAGACCAGCTGGATCTTTCGGTCTTTCACTTCTGGCTGCTCTACCAGACTGAGCAGAACTGGCATGACATACGTGATTCCCGTTCCGCCCGCCACGCAGAGGATGTTGACGTCGGGCGTCAGGTTCTTTACTATCGATTCTCCATAAGGCCCCGATAGGATTAAAGGTGTCGTGGCGCTGGGCGCTGCCGCCAGTTTCTTCGCGGCTAGCACAGCTACCTTCTTCGTCTCCCCCTTCTTCGCTCTCAGGATGTACGAGTGTGAGACGAGCCCATCTTGCACTTTCGGGAGGTTAAGGGGCGTAAAAGGGTGCGACTGCCATATGCTGCTTTCCGTAAAGCATAGGTAGAAGTGTTGTCCAACTTTCCAGGGGTCCTGGGGGTGCTTGAAATCCATTCGCACCACATCACCGTGCTCGGCGTCAGGGAAATGTGTCAGAGAAGCATGTGCTGCTCTGAAGCCCATTGTCCCATCAGGTAGGTATTGGTAGTGAATGAGTGCTGAGCGTATAAATCTAATCCCACGGTCCAGACCCCAAATAGCCAGGCCTGGGATCATGAAGCATTGCAGGTTCGCCCAGTGGCCCCAGCAGGCCCCGATATACACCATCGCCAAGACGTAGTGCGACTTCCGGAAGAACTCGTAGCCAGTGAGACGAATGCCCCAGGGTGTGCTCAAGGCAAAGAGCATCAAGAGCAGGATCTGGGCGACCACACCCCATATTATGTACAGCTGCACGATCCAGTCTTGTGCTGTCTTGGGCTGGGGTTGGTACAGTCGGACCTCGATAATCGTCCAGCCAATAGTGTGCATAGATCCTTGAATCACGATAATGTACCCGAGCCATCGGTGAAGGAAATTGAAGCTCTGGTACGGAAGACCAGTGAGCAGGGATAGAATCGATTCCCTGCTTGACAGCATGACGGACAGCGGCGTAAGGGCATAAGCCAGAACACCAACTCGATCGGACCACGGACCTAAACTCGTTCTGGTGTTGTAAAGACCGGGCGAGTTCTTTATCGGCGTGATCCACGTTTGGTACGCGATGCCGACAAAGCTAAATATGAGCAAGTAGCCTGCCAGGGCAGTCATAGTAAGGACTTGAAGCCGCGTCGTTCGACCAAAGATGAGCCTGACTGAATCCGGCAGTAGGTAACGACGTGTGACCGTCGCGGCTGTCCTCCTCAGCCGTGAGCGTCGGTCGATCATCTTCGCTAATCTTTCGTTATCGACAGTGTCCGGGGCCACCTCATCAGCGCGAGGAGATGGGAAGACCCGTCTTCCAATAGTCCAGAGGAGGAGAACGCCGCCGATTATAGCCCATAATATGCCAGAGTAGAGCATACTCAAGTCATGGGATCCGTACACTTGGTCTAAATAGGCGCACGACCCTGCATCGTTCGTACATGGAACGGCTCTATCGACATAGCCCCAGTGCTTCTCTAAGGAGGACGCCTCGCTGAAGTTCTGGATATGGCGAGCGGCCAGCTGGTTCTCCATGGTCGCCATCTTGTGCAACTCGTCTAGACGACAGACACCAGGGAGTGTTGATCGTGGATGACGAAGGAGCGATTAGCGTGACCCGAGAAACGGGAAGGTATATTTAATAAAGCTGCAAGAGTCTGCAGACTACCTAGCTCCTGTCGATGATGGGTTGATGATCTACGATCGTTCCCAGGAGCCACACAGCGAGATGATATTATAATAAGTGAACGAAGAGCCCAGCTAGTCAAGCTAGAGCCCTATCTAACGGTCTAGCTGTTCCAACGTCGCACCCGTGTGCCGGGGCAAGGTGGTGGTGCCATATCCCGCCGCCTACTCCACGAAAAGACCATCTGCTGTCATGAACCTCCGTCATCTTCGGCGAGTTTGATAGAAATTTGCTCAAGGATACTACCCCACGATCGGCTCAAGACACAACGCCGCCCAGGCCTTAAGCCTCCGAAGGGAAAGTCTGAGAACAATTGAGCACGTTTTCCAGGGGTCGTCGACGGCTTGGCGTACAAGGATGGCATTCGCAAGACGACCAATGACAAGCTGGGCCCGCAGACGGTTGAGGCGACGAGCCGTTGAAGAATCGACCCTGATGGGCCAAACCGGCGGATATGTATCCACTTGATCATCTGGGACCCCAAAGATCACCCACCGTCAAGCAGGTTGGGGGTTCACTTTTTATCTTACAAGACTTGGCCTTGGAGGCGCGTGCCGCCGCGCTCAGTCTCTTCTTTATCATCGAATATCGACCTTCCCAAAAAGCAGAATCTTGCTCTTATGCTCTCATTTTCTTGGAAGACATCGTCATCAAGAGGTATTCAGATAAAAAGACTTCGAGGGAGGCAACCATAAAGAGAGGGCTCGATTCCTCCGCTAGTTCGTATCCAACGATCAAGCCCATAGAGGCCCCGACTAGTCCCGGTTTCCAATTTCTGTGTTGCTTTTCACGCCATCTTCCGAGCGCACGGAACGGGAAGTTTTCAAGTAATTTTGCCGGATCGTCCTAAATTAACCGCCAGGATGGATCATAGCTATATGGATAGCAGTAGCAATGCTACGTGCACGCATGCGGTATGTGTGGCTAATTCATATTGAAGTCGAGTGCCGACTGGACAGTGACTGACCGAGAAAAATATAGATGACATGGAATTGGAATACTATTGGCACATGTAGGGCTTCCTCGTATTCGACAGGAGGCTGGTCTTCATGATGGGTGTCTAACAATTCGTAGGTTTTCTCGCGGAATCGTGGCGAGTTGAGAACGAGGGGACGTTTGCGGCGTCTTGCATCGGCGTCTTTCTACTCGTCATTTGTCTCGAGCTCCTCCGCCGGGTGGGCAAGGAATATGACAGCTTCATATTACGGCAGTTCCAACAGCATGTAGCAGCGCAAGCCCGCGCGGCCAAGATAGATGAATCATGCTGTTCCGACACGCCGGCTGCAGGACCGCAGATCGTCACATTCAGAGCAACTCCCGTGCAGCAACTCATCCGCTCTATCATACATGCCTTCGCTTTTGGCCTCGCGTATATCCTTATGCTAATAGCTATGGCGTTTAACGGCTACATCATAATATCCATCATCATCGGTGCTGGTGTTGGGAAATTTCTAACCGACTGGATGATCGCGAAGGTGGTTGTCGGAGGCGAGAATCAATCAAGCAAAGGAGCGACTAGCCTAGAAGAGCCGTCCGTGTGCTGTGGTTGATATGATAGATTTACATCCAGATACCCATTATGTATTGATTCAAATTTACCTAACGAGGCGATACAGAATTATGTTAGAATGACTACGGAGAAGCTTATCTTTGGCATCCGACTCAATACGAAGGCTGCGAACATACCTAGGTAGATTCAGCTCTTTGCATCGAGGTCGTCTCGCAGTGTAGCCTAGATCTCTAATACATAACGCAGCTACCGCGTTACCATCGTCTGTGAGTTCATAATCAGTCTATAAGGTCGACTGAACATCAGGTGCAGTACGACAATACATTTACTCCATGAACCCGTGATCACCACTAAGGCGAAATCTAACAGAACTAGATGTTCCTAAATATTCACTCAAGTTGCAGTTCGATGCACCTCGTCGCTTCGGTCCCGATATCATCAGCCGCCACGCACAAGTGTCATCAACGCTGAATGAGATATAAACCTCGTGGTCTATTTTTAGGTCTTCCCCGGATTCTAGATCGCCCAGCCAGCTATTAGGCAATACGGCTCTAGCTATACTTGATGAAAGCCATCATCGCAGCGCCGCCAATAGGGACAAGTCTTGGCTTCGAAAAGGGGAATGCCAACCGCGGAGGTAGTAAGACTTCGAACCATATAATGTTCATAAGGCATGAGGTCTATTAGCCTTCGTCTCGTGAAGGTCATACTATATATAACAGCTGTTCTAGTTACACAACTACAAAAGGGAGGACCGTCAATAGTTGCAGCTCTACTAGGACCCCTAATATCTTCCAACTCGAACACATCCAGAACATCAACAAGATGTACGCCACCATCTCTCTCTTCTCCACGCTTACCATCATCAGCTTGGCTATAGCCAGCCCGATTGCTTCAACGAGCGAACCGGACGCCGGGACCACGACATGCCTCCCATCATTTCCGACCCCATCTGAGGTATCAGGCAGCATGTCGATATTCACTCCAACGCCAATCACACCACCAGCCGCGTCACCGACCCTCGGTAGTCCTAGCAAGACGGAACTCTCGATCTGCTGCTGCTGTATGAGCGAACCTCAACCCGAAGTATCGAATTACATGGCCATGTGCCCTAGGGCAGGCGTACAAGCCGTATGCGGCGACAGCATGCCTGTCGATTCGGACTTCACTCTCGGGGGTCTGGAAGGGAAGCCCGAGGAAATCGCGAAGGTGTGCTCGAGTGCTAGGTGCGGGTCTGTTGCGTTCATCGACTGATGCATCCGTCGTGGTGGATTGTGGTCATATCATACACGAGACTACGTCGGAAGATAGGAACTTTGCTTGGAACAGTTGATGGTCATTGGAAACAAGGAAACTATTCGCGATCTAACCTTCAAATTATTGGTGTCCTTCAGTCTGCGGAAGAAATCATTACGTTTGAATTATCGATTCGGATGGTAAGAGATGGACAATGCTCGGTGTCTCGGGGGGATTGCGACGCTTTACTTAAGGGGTAGAGAAAATAAATATCGATGTTTAGTATCATTGGCCAATTGTACTGTCACGAGAGTGTTGAAAGTTGGAAGTCTAGATGGGTGCATGTTACTCTGTGATCTTCGACTCTATTACCGCGTCATCTCCTAGCGTCGTCGGTAATCGATGATCTCTTCTTGATGTCATCGGACATCCACCGGCGCCGTCGATCGCGAGCCTCATATCACAAATTGAGTATTCAAGGACGGCGCTCCTATCTATAAATAATAGAATATTGTCACAGATAGATATATTAACAGAAGCCCTCACAATAGACACTCGCGCAGCGATAGCTTAGACGTAGACCCCTATTCACGCCATCATGAGCGACCCGAACAATCCCAACATTGCCCAGCGCAGCACGCCGCAATGGGGGCTTTATCAGAGAGAGTTATTCTGGGCGCCGAACGAAGGAAAACACCCACCTTTTAACACGCGTAAGATGCTCGTATATACACTATCATCACATCGCAGAAGCTAATAAGACCTCACAGACCCCGACAAGCTGCGAGAAACCGCCAAGGAACGCCTGAGCCAGTCCGGATGGTAAGTCCCCCTACAGAAATTCAATTCTTAAAAGAATAGAACGTCAGGAAATCTCACGAAGAATTCGTTAGGCACTACGCATCTTGCAACGCAGGCCTATCATGGACGCACTACGCGAACCGGGCAGCCTTCTTCCGGCACCAGATCATCCCGCGAACACTAGTCGACACGCAGCACCGGGACACCGCGACCACCATCTTCGGGCACCGCGTATCGGCGCCCGTCGGCTTCGCGCCCATCGGCATCAACCGGATCTACCACGCGACCGGCGAGCTCTCACCCGCCAAAGTCGCCGGCGAGCTAGGCCTGCTCTACTGTCTGAGCTCGGCCGGCAGCTACAGCATCGAGGACGTGGCGGCGGCCAACGGCGAGGCCAGCCCGCGCTTCTTCCAGCTGTACTGGAGCCCGGACGACGCGGTCGCGCTGTCGATGCTATCACGCGCGGTTGAGAGCGGATATACGGCCTGCGTGCTGACGACGGATACGTGGCAGCTGGGCTGGCGCCACGACGACGCCGCACACGGCAACTACGCCTTCTACCACGACCACGGGGCGGGGGATCTAGGGCTAGGGGATCCGGTGTTTATGCAGCGACTGCGCGAGGCGGGGCTTGATCCGCGGGATAAGACGCATGCGCAGCGGGTCGGCGCGGATTGGATCGACAAGCATATCTGGCATGGACACTCGTTTACCTGGGATCGCCTGCCGTGGCTTATGGAGAATTGGAGGAGGTTGAGTGGCGGCAAGCCGTTTTGTATTAAAGGCATACAGAGTGTGGCGGATGCGAGGAAGGCGGTGGAGTTGGGTGTTGATGGGATTGTGGTGTCGAATCATGCCGGGCGCCAGGTGGATGGCGCGATTGCGAGTTTGGACGCGCTCGAGAAGATTGTAGATGCGGTGGGGGATAAGACATACGTGAGTCTTTAGCATCTACTCCTGAATGGAGAAATGAAATATGGCTAACGTGGGAGATGATAGATCATGTACGACTCAGGCATCCGGGGCGGCGCCGACATTTTCAAAGCGCTCGCGCTCGGGGCCAAGTTCGTGTTCGTCGGTCGTCTGTGGGTGTACGCTTTAGGCTCCGGAGGAGAGGAAGGGGTACGGCATGTGATGAAGAGCCTACTAGCCGATCTTGATATCTTGATGAACGTCGCTGGATACCCGGACTTGAAGGATATCAATCGCGACGCGCTGGATTCGCTGCCTAAGGGGGCTTACTTTCCCTCTACGACGGAGATGGCTTGAATGTCGAGATATTATATGATAATGTCTAACGAATGACAGCAGAACAAGCAAGATAGCATTATAGCAAGGGATATCGAGAGTTGGCATTTACGAGGTCACGCAGGGGAAGTCGACAAATAGGGGCTTGAAAGAAGATCGACAAATGGAATTCTGGTCTCTGTTGGATATGTCCGTTAATATCGAATGAACGCAAAGTTTCCTTCACAAATTCAAATCGATGATTCCTCATATGTACATCTTCCTCACTTCTCAAATCACCGTCCTTTCCCCTTCTGTTTCATCCCTTAACCAGTAACGTTGAAGTAGTTCGCGGCAATAGGCGCACTCAGGCCAGCGGCCGTGATGAAGTTGGGGACGTTGAAGCCCACCTTCTGGCTCTGCAACATCTGGCTTGCCTGCGCAGGGATCTGCCAGTTCGCTGGCTGCTCCCATAGCAGGTTCGTGTATCGGTGTGGGTGAGGGGGCTGCTCTGCCGGGGGCGCCGGCGCGAACCATGCGACGGGTCCCGTGGTCGTGGTCGTAAGCGTGGTAACGCCGTCTACCGAGGCTGAGCCGCTCGCCTTGAAGTCCCGGAGCACGGTGTGTAGGTACGTGGCCGGTTGGCCCTGCTTGGGGTTCACGAAGTTGGTTGATCTAGAGTTTGTATTGTTAGCTACCTCCTAGGCTTCGTGTAGCTTTTAGGGGTGAGATTAAAGGGCTGGAGAGACATACGCGTCGAGATCTAATAAGTTAGCTATCTGAACCTTTGCGTATTAAGGGTATTAGGGCTTACCGATCATCATCCACAGGTAAGTCCCATTTGGAGGGAGGCTCAACCCGATGGTTGGCTGTCTCGAAGTTTCGGTTTTCGCGAACGCCAGGCCAGGTGTTACGGACTTGGTGCCGAAAGTGACTTCGAGCTTCTGCTCGACAACAGGCGTGAAGCCCTCCGGCGTCTGAGCGGCGGAGATGCTCGCGAGAGCGAGCGCAGACAGAATACTAGAGCCCTTCATCTTGGATTTCGACGTCGATAACAATAATTCTTTACGTGAAGCTTCGACCCGTCCTATCGGTTTAACCACCCAGGAGCTGGGTATGGTATAAATACCAGCTCGCCATCGAAGCCAAGGACCTTACGCAATAGCTTAGGCGGAGCTGCTTTACATTGCCCAGGGGCAAGCAATCTACTCCAGGCCAATGCCGGCACCGTTTGGTTTATATAAGCTCGTTGGCTAAATAGGGAATTTTCCTGATCGGGTGCGGTCGTCTTCTGTGCCTGGTCTATCTTCCGGCTTGGCGAATTAGGTATTAGCATTGCCTCACACGCGGGGTCCCCGCAGATTGATGGCAGTTAGGTATGCAGTCTGGTCTGGGTTTAGATGCTTGTTGCCGATCAGATTGTTGATAGACTCGGTTTTGCCTCGTAACTGGGCGCGGGACTAACTCGAACCGGGTGTAACCCAGGCATATAGAATGTCAAATCAAATTGTAAGTGAAGAGCTTGGTCTGGCCCTGACAGATTATATTGGAATAGCTTCCAGCAACTGAAGGTTAACTCAATTTTAGCCTTTGAAAATGATCTCTATGTCTAGTGGTGCCTAGGTCGTTGAATAGTGTGGTTTGGAAGTAATAGGTACTGGTAACACGTCAATATATACGATTAAAATAATATAATTTGAGGTGTTTTAGCACGAGGACTTGCTGAAACTGTACAGCCGTTAACTTAGGTAAGTAAGAGCCTACGTTGAGGTCAAGCCAGTCAGGTTGTGGAAACGTGCCTTACCTGGAAGAAATACACTTGTCGAATTAAGGAGAACCAAGATTTTGATGTCAGGATAGCCATCCCGTTGTTGAATTGAGACTACGTAAACTCCCTATGAAACATTGACCTTTTCCCTGTTGCAGAATCACCAACTGTGCATTCCGTCTTCGGTGCCAATCCCCCCTTTCCCCCTCAGAGTCCATCGAGGACGCCGCCCCATCTCGGAATCACCACCAACGTCCATACTGGCTAGTGAATGGCTTGAGGATATCGGCAATCATCTTACGATCCGAGAGCATGCTTGTAGAAGCCGGGCGGCGATACACTACTAGGTGTCCTGCAGCATCCAGGCGAATCGAGCTTTCCGGGTCGACTTCTTCATGGCCAACAGCTTCTTCTTCCACTTGCGGCTCGTTTTCTTCGGAACCTGGCGCTTGCAGGGCTTCTGGGCTACCTTCGGCTTCTTCGCTGGGTTGATGTATAGCGCCCTCTTCTCGGCCTCGGACTGGTTGTCGGTCATGGAGGTCGGCTTCGGTGCTGAGGACGAGAAGGAAGCAGCGCTCGTAGCAGCAGGATCAGTCGCGGCATCGCCGAGAGAACTCTTATTGATGCCTGCTTTGGCTAGTTCTGCTCCGATGAATTCGTTCAGATCATCGAGGCCCAGATCGTGCAGCACTTGTGGGGTGAGTGGTGGAGGAGCTAATTCGAGAGCCACTTCAGCCTGGATCTCGGATATGAGAGCTTCAATCTGGATCTTGGTTTTCATAGCTTCGGCTGTCTCGCGAGCGCTTCTGAGTTCTTCG
Source organism: Hypoxylon crocopeplum (assembly GCA_022578875.1). Lineage (NCBI taxonomy): Eukaryota > Fungi > Ascomycota > Sordariomycetes > Xylariales > Hypoxylaceae > Hypoxylon > Hypoxylon crocopeplum. The sequence continues at coordinate 188,217 of MU399606.1, read as the reverse complement.
AGATTCATTCGCATGACTTTCTCGTGGAGCGCTGCGTCCTCTTCTGAGTGCTGAATTGTCTCTCTCAACCCGTAGTGATCCACATGGCTTTCCAGAGCATCGATGAGCTTCTTGAGCTTTTCTAGATCCTCGGCGTGCTTCTTGATCGTCTCACCATAGAGGTGAAGGTCGATTCGGTATTGCTCGGTGTCTGAGAGTATCTTCTTGATGTTTAGCTCACTAGCGTCGCCATTCTCAGTGTTGCCATCATCAGTGCCGCCATCATCAGCGTCGCCATCGCCAGTGCCGCCATCATCAGTGTCGTCATCGCCAGTGCCTCCATCACCGGTGCCACCATTGCCAGGGTCACAATTGTTAGTGACATCATTGCTAGTGCCATCATCACTGGCATCAGGCACGCCAACGTATTCAGAGGCCATGATGACTGGCAGCTCCTTGACTTGTAGTGTGAGAGTTGGAAGGATGAGGGTTGAAAGGACAGGAGTGGTTTTCTGTCTTTGTTGATGTTGCGAAGTGATGGGAGGAAGGCTGTCTAGATGCAGAGGAGAAATCATTTTATAAGCATTCCTCCTGTCGAAATCGACACTGCGGTGTCCCGGACGATTCGACTGTTGCTGTGGATAGAGTGTATGATAGGATAACCCGGTCTGGTCGTTCTCGTCCGGACTCTGTCGATCGTGGTAGGTCAAGGCATCCTAGTTGGCATAACGATATGATCTCCTTAGGTACATCGAGAGTCACAGCTATTGAATAAAGCATTTTATGTTATCCGCGGCTTCACCAACTGATGCTCTTTGTGATCCTTTGGCCGCAGGCTCATAACGTTGTAGGCTGGTCTGGATCACCAAATTGCTCTCGTGCCAGCGAAAATGATGTTAAAGGCGCTCTAGGGACCCTTTCTATAGATCTTGCTAGTGAGGTATTCCGCTGGTTTGACTATACTGGGTAGCTTCCATGGATCTATACCCCTGCGTGTCTCATTCTAGATAGCAGGATATGCTATACAATTTGACCAAAGATCGAATGGCGGTCGCAAACTTAGCCTGTCTATAGATTGACTGGAGGCATCCATGTCTGTGTTCATTGGGCCGGGTAGGCTATGGTCTTGAATTGTAATTGTTCGATATAGTGATATATTCCTCGAGAGAAACCACTTGTAGCATTATAAAAGCTACTTCGGGTTAGAGTAATCATATATCGATGCTTCTATGTAGAATCCATATTCCATCAGCTCATGCCTGAATCCAGTAACTTAGTCCAAACGCCCATGACCAATGCAATATGTGAGAGATACATATACTTTACTAAATCGGCGGTCAGCCTTAGGCTCAGTGTCTTTTCCTGCCCCTACTAAGGCAAGTTAGCGAGCAACGCCATCACTGTTCTTGCCCACAGTACTCGGGCTATTTAAACCGTCTTCATCTTCCCTTGGTCTCCTTCCGTTGTCATCCTCGTCATCGCTCATCAAGCCTTCTAGCTCAAACTCTTGCGCATCTCTCACGGGTATATTTCCATTGACCCGAGGTCCCAACCGGCCATTTGCCACTTCCTTACCAGGAAGCATGGGGGAACTGTTGCGGTCGTACACGTTGACGAGCACATTGACGAAGAGGAAGAGCAAGAAAGAGAGCGAGTACAAGATCAAGATGTAGGCGACATGGTCCATGCCTGAGGAAGCGACTAGAGCCATTTGTTCTTCCGTGGCACCCATAAACAAGAACCCGGAAGCGTAAAGTAACTAGGACATCAATTAGTAGGGGGCGTACTCTAGATATACTGTGTTTGGGAACTCACGAAGACGGGGACATATTGGAAGCTATTGGAGTTACGCCCATCCTCAGATATGCCGGGTCGATCTCGAAGAACAAATGATATCTCAATGATGCGCGTGAGACCTGCCGCCATGAGAGTGTATCCAAACATCTTGTGGGTTTCGGCGCTAATCATCAGCTCTTGGGGATGAGCGCTCATAGCCCAACCAGTAATCAAAATGACGAATCCAGGAATGAAGTTGCGCTGGGGCCGGCCGTCTCGGTCTCTGCTTAGCCAGACTCCGGCTAAGCCTGCACACCACCAGACTACGCCCATAGTCGTATGTTGCCAGTCATTCTTGACCCATGCAGTACCCCAGCGGTGTTCGGTGAATGTGTTAACCATTCCCCAGGCGGCGATGATGGCGCTGTCGAAGAACTCTTGAGACCGTCCGGTACGTCTGAGCCATAGCTGTCCAACCAGCAACAGGAGAGTCAACAAAATGCCGTATGCGATGAAGGCGCTCCCCATGATGAAATGCGCCAGGCATTGGCCGACGTGTTCACCCTGGCAAAAGCCGAGGGCGGTGATACCGCCGAACAGCATTTGGGTCCAGGCGAGCACAGGCAACGCCTTGCCGACGATGCCGTGTCCTATCTTGACAAATCGCCTAATCTTCCCATTTATACCCTTCTCGAGGTGCAACTTCAGGTAGATACCCATGAGGATCTGAGCGAAGAGCACCAAGGAAATCGGTGTCGCAAACTTGGAATGGACGTTGGAGTGGCGGAATTCGCGGCCGCCATGCATATGACCTAAGGCGTATCCGACGATCGCCAGCGCGGTTCCGACTACTTGAACGGGGACGTGCCATCGGGACTTGACCATCTAAAAAGAAAAGTATTCGGTCAGAGTACATATCAACAGAAGGGGAGCACAGTCAAGAAGACATACTCCTAGGACCATCCCAAAGGGGAAGATAACACCCCAAGCCAACATCTGAATGAAGATGTGAACCCATAGCGTCGTATCCTATCGAGCCATCAGTTTCCGGTGCTTCCGCTAAGGTCTATAACGGCCATTCGCGACATACAATGGGATCGACCGAAATGGTCTGTCCCTCCTCGATGTGTGTCGAGCTGTGATCGTGTGCGGAAGCCATTGGTAAGGCAGCTAGAGCCAGCAAAAGTGTAGGTAAAGGAGAGAAATCCATCTTCGCATTCGTACCGAGCCACCGTCCCGCCATCATATGTTTCGGAGCAGAGATTCTGGGTCTCTGGGTCTCTAGGTCCCAAACTAGGTCGGGATCGAACCCCTGAGGTGACGTGTTTCGACTATCGAGACAAGGGGGAAGAGGGTCTTCGAGAGAGAAATTGAAGCTAGACGACACCAAGAAGACAGTCAAGTCAATCCTCAATTCCAAAATTTCCAACTACATGAGGGTATATAGAGATTACGGTGATCTGAGATATGAGGAGGGGAAGAAGTTGCTGACATTGTTGATCGCAGCATCGATTTTCGGGAGCGCGACGGGACTTGCTGATCCGGCACCTCGTTCCTCTTCACAAGTAGATCGGTACCTCTACGATACGACGAATCGTATATAATCCATCAAAGAATCACATGTATTATCTTGTATAGATCTTACGTAACCTCACTAGAGGACAATCCTCGGCAAGTGCCAATTCGCTGCATAATACCTAAACGGATATCTCAGCGGTTTGATTGGCCTACAGTCAACATGCATCCCCTGCTCAGCCTAAAGTTAGCTGCATTTCAGTGTTCATTATTCTGTGTACTCCACTGAAATCTGCCCAACTTTTAACACCTAACGACGCTGTAAAATAGAAATCATATCCGCTTCGCCTTTTTACACCTGTTTCAATTTGAGGGTATAATGACATATTTAATCTCTTAATATAATATTCCTTTATTCCCATTTCCAACTGACATTGCTACTCTACGAGCCTCTTTCATCACCTAAAAAATATAATCATAAGAGGGGGTCTAGATGGGCCTTTGGTGACGACAGCACCTTCATAGAAAAGACGGTTACTACCGACGAGTACACTGATACCGGAATATGTTGTCCAACCACAGGGGAATGGACACCCATCGACATAATAGAACAACCACTCGAGATCTAACTGCTGTAGCGCAAACGTGGTCAGACGGTTCCGCATTTAGTATACCATTCCGCCTAATAGTGTAGTTGATCCAAGTTAAAGATCTCAACTAAGACATCCTCAAACGAACCTTTTGTTTCCTTCATGGAACCTACTTAGGTACTATCCATTCGCCTCCTCGCCTCTGTAGCCAAGGGATTGTTAGGGGCAGCATAGCTCCTAATCTTCAAGTCAGCGACTGGAAGTATCTCGGATGCCTCGACGAGGTTCCCGGCTAAAACCTCGTTGAGAATGATTACCTAGACTCATTGATGGCTATTGAGTCTCACTGTGAGCGATCCAAATATCTCGTATCCAGTGTCTAACAAGTTATAATTGCTGTTCGGGCATGTGCCTGTTAAAAACAGATTCACGATAAGAATAAATTAAATGGCATTGTATCGCAAGAAAGTACCCTCCTGATTAATCAAGATTTTATTTTTCTGTGTCCTCCGCAATTGACCGTAGGCCGTACAGTCGATGCTAGATATATTAGGCACATATAACAGCAGACCTAAAATCAGTTCCTCACGTTCCCTCCCGCTACTAACCCGCGGACTCGTTCCTCTTCATGTCTAGACAGATACACATGGCTGCGATGATGGCCATGTCAACATTCGGCGCGATGCTGACATTGTACGTCTGCTGTCCGCCCAGAAACTCCCGAGCATTCCATCGGTCGCGATAGATAGTCGCGATGGCTTGTCCGGTAGCCTCGTCCTTTATCTCGGCCGTCGTGTCTGTCCAATCCCCCTTCATCAACAACTCCTCCTGCTGGCCGGACGCCGAGGTGAAGCTACCGATGAACTTGGAGCTACCCACTATATCACTCCAGGTTAGCATATGAGATACTCGAATGCGATCTCTGTAGGTGACAGAGGGCACGCCCCAGGTAGATGATAACTTACGCCCAAATTTGCTCTTCACCTCGAAGATCTCCTCGCCGCGTGCGTTTTCGGCGTAGTACGTGGTATGCAGCGACAGGTGCTTCTTGCGGATGCAGAACAGGAGGTTGCCGTTCATGTCCATGACGTTCATGCGCTGCGAAAGCGTGAGCGATTCGCCCTTGACCTTGAAGATGGGCTGGCCGTTGGCGAGGGTGATGTCGAAGCTGTTTCCGGACAGCGACATGACCTTTTCCTTTAGGATGAGCGTCTCGCCTTGCCTCGCTATGAAGGGCGTGAAGATGCCCATTGGCCGAGGGAAGGGCGCCATCTGCGCTGGCGGGTTGTGTCCCATGTTGAGTATTTTCTACGATGGGAACTGAGGGTGGATGCCGTTGGGTTCGATGAGTTGTGTTTGACTACCTAACGATTGGACGCCGTCTATGTATCTACTAGGAGGTAATTATGATTAAGTTAAATAATGTTTAGGTTGCTTTGTGCTTTTATCATGTCCTCCTTGGTGAGGTAACGTGATACAAGTCTATTAATTGCTGATACGCTGATTGAGACTTGTAGGATTCACGATCATGTAGTTGTCTGCCGATGATGAATTGCGTCACCTAGCCAATGAAGACTTGGATTCAATGCCAAGGCCAATTGTGGTGGCCCGTTGTGACCACTGTGCCAAAATAAAAAATATGCATAAGGATATACCTGATTAATAAATGGATATACGTGATTAATGAATATATAAGTTACCATATGATAAATGAATACAAATATCGGAAAAAGGGAGGTAAGTAGTACGCCACACCTGCCACTCGCGCCACCATTCGTAATACATAGGTTTATATACAAACCGTTATATAACTATATATACATTTATATTCATTTAATTAATTAAAAAAATTCCGCTAAATTAATTACGTAATTACTTAATAGGAAATTATATATTTTAATATATTTATATATCGTATATATATATAATTTATACGATAATATATTATAATATTAAATCGTTATAAATTTATTTAATTTAATTAAGATATAAAATATAAAATAATACTTAAGATTTTTAAATAATTAAGTTAAAAGTTTAATAATTAATTAAATATATAAAAAATATTTTTATACGTAAATATTTTAAATATTAATTAAATAAAAATATATATATTATAATTTTATCGTTATATATAATTACTATTATTTTTAATATAATTAAATATTAAACCTTTTTAATTAATAGGTTTAATTAAAGTTAAATATTAAAATATATATCTTTTTAATTCGCGATTTATTATAATAATTACTTTTTACGTTAAAAAAATAATATATTATAAAATATTTAAGTTATATTAAATAATTATACGTATAAATTTAATTAATAAAATTATATTTAAAAAGTTTTCGAATAAATCTAATATAATTATAAAAAATTTATATATAAAAAAATATATAAACGTTAAATATAAAATAATTTAAAAGCTAAAATTTAACTAAATATATAATATTAATAATATATTAAATTATATTATAATTTATATATAAAAGGATATATTAGAAATGTTAGTTCTAGCGATATAGCTAATAGTTTTACTCTAAATATACCTGCTTATTATGTATATTCCCATAACTATACTCTATTATACCGCTTTTCTACATATTAAATCCATTTTTCTTATTTTGGCACAGTGGTCATAACGGGCCACCGTACCAATATCTAGAGCTAGCATTAGGTGCAGCTGCACAGCTCAGCTCAATCCTTAGCACTTTAGTACCGTATCTGGTAATTTACTTAACGAGTATCTAATGAGACGAGGATGAGTAGGACGAGTTAGCTGACAAGTCCTTGATAAGTCCTTGATGTCAGGATATTTTACCTTCAAATATTTCTATTCGGTACTTTTCAATGTTTAAATCTAGCTCTCTAAGTACCTAGGTACCTACCTATTCATTGGCTAATTTCCGCCGTGTCCGTACATACATGTAGGTCGATTTTATTCTAAAGACAGCTTCTCCTTGTCCGTCAGCCCTAGGACGACGCCAAGACTACAGCTACCTAGTGTTAATGGTCTGCATTCCTTCCAATATCAAGCACATAAATCCATATACGCACTGTCGGGTCTCACGTAAGGTTTCTCTCAATTATTTTGAACAAGAATAACAATTCATTTTAATAAGCCGAGTAGCTCCCATTGAGGCATCAATCGCTACCCCTTAATATCAATCTCATCATGTTTGAGCATTTCAAACTACGCCACATCCCGCCGCTCTTCGTTGGCTGCTCGATGGCCTTTGGCGGATTATGGCCCATCTTCAACCCGAAAGCCGCCATGCTTGAATTCGGCTTCCCGGCCTATATCGCCAACTCATCTCCTGCGTATCCCGTCATGGTATCTCAATCTGTTCGCACTAGCGTTCTGGGCCTGGTCATGCTCACTTTCTATTCCCGGGGGAAACTCACGGAGGTCGATACCGTCATGGCTATCACGGGAATTTACGTCGGCATTATGGATAGCTATGTGCTCCGGGTCGATAGCCCCGGCAAGGCCGTCTTCCGCCTTGTCTCTGGGCTGCTCATTGGTGCTTGGGGGCTTGCTGGATTGACAACCGGGTATCGTTGAATACGATTTATTTGCTTCCGAGGCTTACCTTATACGCGCTCCGCGTTTCTATGTCAAATATATAGGAATGGTCCGGCGTGGTGCCGTCTCAACCCTAAACTATATAAACATAACTATCGTAACTATAGCACCTATTAAGAGATACCTAGGACTTTATGCACCCTACATATAATTACGTTCGAGATCCATTTGCCATCATAAGAGTATGGATGTAGCTCTACGTGTTAGGAGAAGTTTAGATAACCGTGTCCAGCATAACGAACACCCAAGACATGCCCCTCCTCTCCATCGAGCTCGAAGTCCGACTACAAGCTACAAGACGTTGAACACAGTAGAGGCTAGGGTACCTATACTTATATCGAAGTCTCTGTTTACATATGTAGGACTTAACTCAGGCTCACTTTGCTAGTCCTCGCTCCCATTATCTCATTCTAAACTTATAGTGCAGCCTTAGCCGAGAACAGATCAGAAGCCTTCTACAATCAATGAACCGATATTATGGCGGGCATACGTTATAGACTAATATGACACTTGTTGGTGGCCCAGTATTTGTAAGAAGGTACTTATAGCTAGCTGGCTGGCACCCGTCTCTATGGCTCCGACGATTTGATATAAAAATATTACGACTTTGTCAATTCCCCAGCAGCTCGAAGGTGAGGGTATGATGACCGCAGTTAGATCCAACCCAGGTTAATTTCTGCTACAGTGTGCGATTACAGTGACCTAATCATAGCTATCGTTGAACAGTCTAACATAAAGCTGCAACGGGCAATGATAAGTTGTGACTTGAATCACGTTTACGCTGCAAGACTGGCATATCCTGGGTGGAACTTCTACCGCAATATCGAACGCGTTCCCAGCAGCTGGACGCATCTCGAGCAACTGATACAAGAAGGTACGTGCTACCACGACTTTTGCTCCTGCATTTGCTCTCCTGGAGGCTGTACTCCTGTTTCGATCTTCGTTAAATCGAAATACCCATCACACTTTTGGAGTATGGCTCGATACGATCAGCTCTGTGCCACATTATGTTCATTTTGGCGAAAGCTCCTGCCAGAACCAAGTACTTCGACAGAGCTGCTGGGAAGAATTATCGAGGACATTGGTCTTCAGCACGTTTCGAAAGCAGGTCCAACATGGTACTTGTTGCTCTATTAGTCAAAGGGGTCGGGGGTTAATAAATCAACGGAAGCTTAAGAAAACAGAAGGGCCCTTGACACTCCACGCGAAATTCGAAGTACAGATGGAAATCTGTCAAGAAAGATTGGCGAAGTGCCATTGCCCCATTACCGAGAAGCCTATATGTGCCGTATTCCGAAACAGTTGTCAGACGATGCCAACCAGTGGCGAGAACAGTAACAATCCCGCTTGAGTGCCGGTTGCTCGACGCCGAAATGTGGTGTCTACATGACGTATCAGTCATTGTATTCTAGGCGCGAATTATTAGTATTAGGAATGTAGCAAGCCCCTGCTTGCCCCTATTTCCGGTACTCTTGTCTTCGCCACAACATGTCCTTTGTGCTATATCTGACTGGGCTTCTTGAGCTTCGCTGGCTCGGCGTACTCACACCTTCTAAGGTTAAGATCATTGTAGACAGCGGTAGCTTGGTTGCCTATGATAAAGTGTATACTAGCTATAAAGTGGCAATGGCTCTTCAATGGTCAAGGCGATGGGCATTGATGGGTTGATTGGGACAACGCGCCAAATATCGATTCTTCAACATGGAATAGTGTAGATGATTATAGTCAATTATCGTTGGGATAATTTTGGCCGCTTTCGCCAGACAAATGCGAACCTCTCGGCTTTCGGGTGTCCGTTCAGGGATTTCTTCGCTAGTGTACAAATGAACAAATAGAGATACCCTATGGGCAGAGGGCCGTCATTCGAGAACCTTATTAAGTACCTGTTTACCTAAGTAACACATTAGTGAAGCTTTCCTCAACACCCGAACCGCGACCTGACGATGCAATGTCATAGATGCCGGATAGGTTGATTCTGGATGACGAGTGGAATATGAGTCTCTGCAAGTTACTAGAGGGGTGCAGATTGGCGACGACCAAGGCAGGGTATCTTGGACTGGCATAAGATCCTACGTGCGCAACATGGGCAGGAGACGCAGTTGCTGTTCTCTAGGGTTGCAACATTCCGGTTGTGTTGCGCCTTTGGACAATGGAGCCGTGTAGATGGCCGAAGGGAATTTCAAGGGGAAGAGGTGGTTCTCTACTAACACAGTCACAGAAATATCCTGCCGCTCGAGGTACGGAGTTGCATCTGCAGGCTCAGGGTACTCTTAATGTGCGACTCTTGATTCTTCGCGGCGCAATAGGTATACCTCCTACCGATAGATATCCAATGAAACAAAGAAGTCAATGTAACTCTCAGACCTTGAGGCAGCTAGGCACGGCCTTTTTCTTAATGAACTCGTTAGTTGCAATATCCATAGGACCGTGTCCAGCATCTGCCACTTGACTGAGAGCGAGCATAAGGTGTCTTAAGTCTTGCCCGCCGTCTACAGGCCGAACATCGCATATATCAAGAGGAGCAGCTTGGCTTCCATCCTAAACCCCCGTGCCAATTCTCAAGGAGTATCAAAGATTGGTGGAGAATTCTCGCAGTGGAAGCTTTGGAGTATCTGGATTGTTTGCATTTCTGGGATTTGTATTAGAAGCATAATCCTTCGGTGGGTTGAAGGTATTCACAAAGTGAAATAATAATCTTGGCAGCTTGGTCTATTATTTGCCAGCGAATGATTTGCTATGTAGGTACCTCTGTTAATCTTAGGGTGAGGGGAAATAAATAATTTAATACGGAAAGCTGCTAACAATCACAGTAATTCGCATTTACACGAGTATGTAGAAGTGAAAACGCGAATTTTCTTACACAAATTTTCAACTGAAGGTGTCTACTACTAACTAATCTGTAAGTGGTATCATTATGAGCATAATCGCTCTAGAAAGAAGCTGATCGGCCTTGATAACGTCCTAAAAGGGTACGAGGTGATGGCAAGGATACCTTCCATCTTCTACCTAGCTTCTGGGGGCTGACCGCATATCGCCAAGGATCGTCTCTTCATCTCGGATAGCATATCGGACCAAACATTGCAACGCTGCATCTTGGTCCTGCCTAAAGCACTAATATCAACAATGGAGACCAGCTATTGCACCACGCCAAGCGGCTCTCCCGCATTTCGAGTACATATGCCCGCGTCGCCCTCGCTTTGGATATGTGGCGAGCGATCTGCGTTATCTGGAGTTCCCGTCTGATCCATCTCCGAGACATCTAGCTCTGACAAGCTGCTTCGCAGTCACGATGGTTCGATACGGTGCAGTCGCGGGCTTAATAGCCCTTGTCTCAGTAGCTCAGGCAATTCAAAAGCATCCCTTGCCCATCAGCGAGCTTGCGAAACAGGTAAATATCACCCTCTTCGGATCTAGAGACGAGCCTGCTCCGTCGTAGTCGTCAATTTGCTGCCAAAGACTAATAAAACCAATCGCGATAGATCCGAGGTCGAGATGCGCATGACGGCCTTAGCACTAGAGATGTCGACCTCGCGGCGCTCTACCCCGAGTACAATCTCACGACGCCAATCGACCACTTCCACAACGATTCTAGCTATGAGCCGCACTCCAATGGCACATTCGATATGCGATACTGGTACGACACGCAATTCTACAAGCCCGGAGGACCTGTGATTGTGCTTGCGGGCGGAGAGACGGACGGTGCTGGTCGTCTACCTTTCCTGCAAAAAGGCATCGTGTATCAGCTTGCGAAGGCGACGGGTGGAGTCGGTGTCATTCTCGAACACAGATATTACGGCTCAAGCATTCCCGTAGAGGACTTCAGCACCAAGAACATGCGTTTCTTGACAACGGATCAAGCTCTGGCCGATACCGCCTACTTTGCCAAGAACGTCAAATTTGATGGCCTGGAAGATGTTGACCTAAGCCCCGAGAAGGCTCCTTGGATCGCCTACGGTGGTAGCTATGCTGGCGCTTTCGTCGCGTTTCTGCGAGTCCTGTACCCGGATGTGTACTACGGCGCCATCTCTTCGTCTGGTGTTCCCGAGGCGATCTGGGATTATTGGCAGTACTTCGAAGGCGCCGCCGTTTATGGACCGCCGGTGTGTGTTGAGACCACCCAGAAGCTCACGCATATCATCGACAACATCCTCATTGGCAAGGCGGGTTCGGACTACGTCGGGCAGCTTAAAGCTGTTTTTGGCCTACCCAATGTCACGTACGATAACGACTTCGCCAGCGCGATCAACGGAGGTATCTATGGTCTGCAGAGCCTGAACTGGGATCCTTCGCAGAGCAGCAACTCGTTCTTCATCTACTGCGCAAATGTGTCTTCGGATTCGGTGCTGTACCCCGCCACAGAAGCACGAAGGGCCTCGGTCGAAGAGCTGATCAAGGTTGGCGGCTATGAGGATGAGCTGGAGACCCTCGCAAACCGATTTCTGAATTACATCGGCTACGTCAATATGACCTCTGTCTCCCGATGCCGGGGATCGCAGGACGGCTGCTACTCTACACACGACTCCAGCTTTTATGCGCAAGATGATATCACCCAGAGCTGGCGGCTATGGCAATATCAAGTCTGCACCCAGTAAGTCTCCAGCTGTCTATATCAGGAATCCACTGCTCACAGCCTACTTAGATGGGGTTATCTCCAGACCGGAAGCGGTGTTCCGGAAGATCAGCTTCCTCTGATCTCGCGCACGATCGACGTGGACTATTCAGCTCTCATCTGCCGAGAGGCATTCAACTTGACCGAGCCTGGTGATGTAGAGTACATCAATAGGCTTGGCGGGTTTAACATTAGCTATCCCAGACTCGCATTCATCGACGGCGAGTGGGATCCGTGGCGTGCCGCAGGTGTCCACGCTATTGGCTTACCAGAGCGACCCAACACCCCTAGCGAGCCCTACATTCTAATCGATGTAAATACCCGGCCCTCCTTCAATATTCAATGCTAACGATTCTTTAGAGCGCGGTCCATCATTGGGACGAAAACGGTGTTTTTCCTAACGAGACGAGACCGGACTTTCCGCCTGCGCCCGTGGCAGACACTCAGGCGCAGATGGCGACATTTGTGAAGGGATGGGTGCAAGAATTCACTGGTAAATGCTAGGAACAGCTGCCTGTGCTTGCAGTTGTCGGCTACGAGATACTGACGGGAGTAGTAGATGCCGCAACAGAGTCGAATGAGCTATGACATATCCATCTATTCCCTAAGCAAAATAGTAATATGGAATAGATCTAGACTTATGTCAAGCTTCAGCTTCCACCTTTACGCGTGATATTTCACATTGCTCGTTCCTAGACGAAGTCCCCTTTGAGTCTCGTCCCACCACGCCAGAGCACCAGCTCAGAGCACGAAGACATACCAACTCCTAAGCACGATAAACTAGCATCGTACATATCGCGTTCGGGCCACAATACAATTTCAATAGTGGCATGTTTAGACGCGTTTATGTTAAACCAAGACTATAATCAACTTTCCACACAAATAATAACGCCGAGGTGGTACACATAGGATCACCGACCCCCCTATCGAGTTTTCGCGCGAAGAAAGCTAGTAACTCAGCCAATAATCTTTTCTAGACCTTCCAATTACTGCTACCCTTCAGCCTCTTTCTAAATTTATCAGTCCTGTCGAGAATGCTTGGCAAAGTCAGGCTGTGTCACTACGGCAAGTAAGGGGGAACAAGCCGGAGACAATTAGCCAGCTTCTTCGTCTAATCAACCTAACAAAGCTTGTAATACTGCTTCCGATTTTACCGATGGCTATTTTGATTAATGTATTCCCTACGTCGAGAATAATTCATTAGGATACCGAGGGGTTCTACTCGAAGGTCTTGGCCTACGACTATGGTTTACACAGCCCGAGCGCATAGCCTTTGAGGTGCACATGCCAGCCATAGCAGCGTTGAAAAACCAGCTTACAATGTCAAAGTTGGCCATTGTCCTTTGTCGATAATCGAATATTGTCGCTTTCAACAAGGTCTCAGTTCTTTGTCGGCTTGAGACCTTTGACAAAGCCTTTTGAATGATAACTAGTATGCAATTGTTTCTCTTTGACAGATGCAGAAATAACAAATCGATTTTATCCTTTGTTCCCCAACCGGCTTTGTTGCCCAAGCGAGTGTCTCGTTGAGGACGACATAGCACACGAAACCAGCCAATGTTCAAACCTCAAGCTCCTTCATAATACCTAACCTGATATCTCAACTAAATACAATGCCAAGGATATCTTCAATGATGACCATAACTCCAGCAGAAATATTCCTACAAACCCCACGAATTCCAGACGATGCGCCCCCTAACTATACCTAATTTTCCGCCCCAAACCTATGCTGAAATGATCTTCCCCAGAGGAACGCCCCCACGCTCATAAACACCCATGATGTCATTTGTTCCTCGTTGAAAGGTGCCGGGCCAGTACGAGCTTTGTGCTGAGAGCTGCATTGTCTCAGTCGTCCAAGTCACCTGACCATTCCGCAGCTCGGTCGAAAATATCGCTTTGACGGCCGCCCTGTTGGGCCAATTCAAGTCGCCGACCGCAGTGTCCTCGTCCGTCATAAACACCACAACCAGGTTGGCTCCCAGAGAGGCGATCTGCGGTGCTCCGGCGTTGTGCTGAGAGGTGCGGTATATCACGGTCCTTGAACCCCAGGTGTTTCCGTCGTCGCTCGAAGTCACGGTCGCGAGGTAGAACTGCCCGTTGTCGTTGACTTCGAATACCATGACTAGTACGGCCTGGCCGCTTGCTGCGTCCGTGGTCGACACGATGCCTTGCATGCCGTCTCGCACCTGCTGGCTCCCGTGCAGCCCCAGGTTCGTCGACGCCGACCAGGTCTGCCCTTCGTCGTGGGACACTTGGCGGAACGTCTCCTGGTTGGTCTGGCTCAGCTCTTCCGAATACGTGAGCTGCAGGCCGCCGTCGTTGCCTATCCGCATAAACGGCTCCCATAGTCCATTGAAGCCGGACGAGGACGCGGCGTGCTCTATTGCCTGAGAGGCGAAAGTCCACGTGCGCCCGCCGTCGTCGCTGCGGCATATAGTGATGCGGAAGTATGTCAGGGCACCGTCTGCGTTCAAGTCATGGTTGCGGAATGCAGCGATCACGGCTCCGGACGGCAGCTGGATCAGGAATCCGTTGTCCAAATCTCCAGTGCTGCTGGCAACTTCACCAATCTGGGTGAACGTGCTGCCGTTGTCATCGCTCCGTGATACCCTTAGAGTTTTTCCACTGCTATCGCTAAATGTTGATATTGAGAGGATGCCACCGTCTGAGAGCCGAGTCATGCGAGGATACGTCCCGCTGTCCGAGAGCCGGCTCTCAGCGGAGCCAAGAGTGAAAGAGGCGCCTATCTCCCCGAATGGTGTGGTTGTATCGCGGGAAGTGAGCCACGGAGATTGCAAGTCTCTTGACCAGCGCCAGCTCCCGTGACCGCCCACTTCACTGATGGGGCTTGTCGATACGAGTGAAATGATGCTCAGATAACTGAGTAGTGAGAAAATGAGAGACATTTTGAATGATTGATGAGTTCTTACACCCATGGCAACTAGGGAGGGGAGGGGAACGCCTCCTACTTAAGAAGCAAGTTCCCCGTCAGTAATCTTGAAGGTGATGATCTTCGTGACTCGAAGACACTTGAATTTGATTGTTCTACTGAATGCATTAGAGACAAAGCCGGATCCGGGAACTGAGGTCCTTTATAGAGCCACGATAAAGGCATGACTATTAATATGACTTCATTTTTAGATACTAAGCCGTAACATAGGGTACGTTACTTAGCGCCTCTGTGCTCCTGTTTCTGACGACGACACATAGTTGTCCGGTGCCGACGATTTCGGTGGTGGGTAACAACGGACTTCTGGACCCAACCATGGGTGACGTGCAGAGCCCCGTGGAGAGTGATGCCATCTTGTTGTATCGTATAATCCTCTGCCACGAATATCATGGACACTTCTGATTGGCTCACCACGCCGTAAGGGGTGCCAAGGCACTGGCTGTGTCTCACCACCAGCAAAAGTAACATAACAACAAACCCACAGCTTAGGTCGTAGCCTAGTGTCCGGCCAGCAATTTAGTGCGTGGTCAGTTGACAGTTCAAGGGCTGCGTGAGAAGGCTATACGCACTGCTTGTGGCTCTGCTGACGTTGGACAGGGAAGAGAACGAAGGATCACGTAGTTAGTATATTGCATAGGTAGCGGGGAACGAGCCCAATGGCTACATGTAGCGAGAAGCTGTGGAACTATAGCATTGGGACGCAATTCGACCTTTTCAAGGTCCTTAATTTAGCCCGCTCAGGGCAATGCCGACGTCGTAATGCGGCCTTAGGACGCGCAGCAGACCGTTTCCGAGGGGGTCCCAAGGAACAGGTCAAGATCATTGCTGGCCCTACGTATATCAAATCCTACGCACCCGACAGCTCGGATCCGTCGCAGCAGTGACGAGGCGAGCGGAAATCCGGTAAACAAAAACACCGAGAAGAGAAGCCAATGTCGCACAACTTCTTGGCATAGCCCGCCAATAGTCTGGATACTATCCGATACTATATATACTATTGCTCGCACCGCATTTACCGTGTCCTACATTTGCAACAAATATATGCCGGTACCGCCGGATTTAATTGGGCAGCGTGCGACTAGTAATATTATGCTTAACAGGAACTAAGCTATAGTCTGAATCCCGCATTTCGGCCCTATAAAGTCGCGCTATAACGTGATGTGTTAGGATTTCCCTGAAGCTAAGACTTCGAAGATGACATGCATTAAGGGGCCGCACGATGGTGGCCGGTTTGAGCGGTGAATGGGGCGCGTTGATTCGCATTATCTGCAGGTCATGAGAAAGTCTGCAGAGTCGCGTGGCATCCCCGCGTTGGAGTATGTGTCCCGCAAAGACCCGACGAGGCTCGTCAGGTTCTTGTTGGTCACTTGGATGAAAAATTGTACGCTTAGCTCACGCACTCCAATCCACTGAGGCCGGCGTTTCAGGTTGCTGTTACGTTACCGTTGTCAGTATGGCAACCCATTCGGCTATAGGTGCTGATGAAGACTTACAAAGGAAGAGACGGCTATCGGCGGGGGACTTGTCAACAAGTGCCATATGCCTATGCTCCTCAAGGCTATGAAGTGGTCTTAGTATGATTCCAAAGAATGATGTCGTCGGTCATGTTCAGATTCGGCTTGGCACCGGGTCTATTGCTGGTTTAGGTTGGTATATTCTATACAATGAAACGCTATCGAAGGAATCGGTGGTATGTCAATAAAGATAACCCATGTCTAGTGTGCACTGTTGAGTTTTTAAGGGTTGCTTTAGGTAGTTGGACTTTGGGCTAAGTTAGAGAGATGGTGGTTGATGTAAACGTAGTATAGCATGAGCATGTGTTCTAGGGATATTATAATTTTCGGCTCTTTTTCTTCCTGAAAGAGGCCGAAGACGTTGGTCTACTAGAGGCATTGAAGAATCACTCGAGACGAAAGAATACTAGAAATACTAGAGTTGTCTAAGTGCGGCATGACTATGAGCGAATTTCGGCTTTAAGAAAAGTTCGGGTTGTGCGCTGGGTTGTGTGTGCAGCTAAGGTTACTGTAAGTATAATTACCAGGTAGGTATTTACAACGTAGCTATTCACGAAGGTTACTTACTTGATAAGCAATGTTTCTATACGGAAGGAGCCTATGCGTCACACGTTGTAGGGAACTCGAATGACAGTAATTTATATTTACCCCTCTAAGATCATGTACGAAGACATATCACGAAGCTTGTTAATATCATAAGCATGGACTAGGTTAATAGTTCCGTTTGGCTCAAGCGTGCTCCTTAATCTAACAGGTATGAATCTTAGGTAAGTAGTTGTCACTAAGAGTATAAGGTCCGGCAACCTCCCATTAGTTTATATCTTTAATACTATTAGAACAAGAGAGAACCTAGAGGTAAGGACAAGAAGGTCCTTAGGAGACATTTGCTTGCAAAAGATACTAGCAACTTGTTTATGCCATATTTCCCTTGATCGACAATCTCACTTCTTGCCCAGACCCAGCTCCCGGATGAAAATATCTGCAGCCTTTTCACCAATCGTCATAGCCGTATTGGCAAGATTCGCGCCGATATTACCAGGTGGGATACTTATGTCAGCAATCTTGAGCCCCTGAACCCCATAGACGTTAAGAGCTGGGTCAACGACACCAAGCTTCTCGCGCGGTGCCATCTTACAAGTGCCGATTGGGTGCCAGGTAGAATCTATACGCTCCCGTATGTATTGCTCGATGACCTTATCATCCTCCGTTGTGTATTCTATCTCCTTCGCATCTGTCTCAGCGAATGCTGCCTTCGAATCAGACGGGAAGGTAGGATGCATTCCGGGCACCTCGCCTCGGAATACATTCATGCGTCGAACAATTTCCCTCTGCTTCTTATACATCCATATGTGATTCATGATATCAAGGCCCTGAGGGTCCGATAGTAACCCAGGATCGAAGTCTGGTGGATCATCGACTCCTGGGCCGGTGATATGGATATGACCGCGTGAGAAGGGATAGAGGGAAAATCCAACGAGACCGAAATACTGTCCAACAGGGAGGTGGCTTGAGTCACCGGGAAACCTGTTCACGGCTAGGTTAGCATCTGTCTCGAGCTTTGAGAAGTTTCCTTACCCCCCAAACGGAGACATTATCATAAATGGCTTGTCCGGAACATCCCTGAACTCTCTATTCCAGGCGTCCTGAAACTCGGGGCCAAGTCGAGCTACATCAGCATCACTCGGCCGAAGCTTAGCCTGTGCATCAACGGAATTCCAGCCTAGGATCTTTTCATTATTCGCGATCATGTCTTCGGGGCTTAGACGACCAGAGTTAAATCCGTCCAGAGTCTCTTCGGGTTTGAGATCAGATTCGTACGCATACATCATCGAATGATGATCTTCGTAGTTGTGACCGACGCCAGGGATATCAGCCACAGTAGCTACTCCGGCACGCTCTAGAATCTTGGAATTTCCTATGCCAGACCTCTCTAGTAGAAGTGGAGTTCCGAATGGACCGCAAGAGAGGATGACCAATCTCTTAGCTTTGACCTCTCGAGGAGCGTCCTGGGATAGAGCCGGGCTAGACTGGAAAGCCGGGTTAGGCCTATAGGCCAAGCCAACAGCTTTTTGGTCGTTAAACAGAACGCGTTCAACTTGTGATTCAACGAGCACATGTAGATTTGGATGCTTGCCATCCTGCAGCCTTGGATGCAAATATATATGGGCTGTATCCTGTCGTTTTCCGTCGGGGTCAACGTAACGCAAGCTACGCATTACGCCATTGACCGTGTCGAGAGTATTCAAGTCCTCGACCTCTGGCCATCCGACCTCATTCATGGCGCCAATGAAGTCATTCTCAAGCCTAGGGCTGCGGAATCTGGTCCCGGACACTTGAATTGGGCCGTCGTATCCGTGGCGGTCTTCCGGGCCGGGGCCATGATATGTCTCGAACTTGGAGAAGGTCAGATTACATAAAAATATTCGACGAAGGGCAATCTTCAAAATACCTTTTTCATATACGGCAATAATTCGTCGGCTGACCAACCTGGGGTATTCCAGGCATCAAAATCCGATCGCTGCGCGCGACTATACAGTGACATGTTTATAGATGTCCCTCCCCCAAGAATATGACCAGTTGGGACTGTAGCTTTACGGCCAGCGAGCTGCGCTGAGTTCGGCCCTTGATAAAACAGAGCATATTTACTATCAAGGGCTAGGTGGCTGAACCAGAAGCCAGGGTGAATGACAGTGGGCAACTCATAGTTATTCGTTCCGCTCTCGATAATCAGGATTGATAATTTTGGATCAGCATCGGCGAGTCTGCTGGCAATGATACAGCTTGTGCATCCGCCTTTAAGAATCAGTATTAGCTTGTCTTCTAACATATGTTATAATCAAGGAAAGGAATCCTTACCTCCGGCAATAACGACGTCTACCTCCTGAATATCATCCGGAAGCTTGGTATATAGGCCCATGTCTGGCCAGGTACCTACCTACCTAGGTAGGTTCTAAAGGACTCCTTAAATTTACGGAGTTTCTTGGGGATAGTTAGGGGTTAAAGAGGTAAATACCTGACTGATTGAATTATTTGCAAGAGAATAAAGGATATTGTCAGCAACTTGGAGTGGTGCAGTTGTGTGTTATATGAATATTACTCTCGCTCTTTAGCTGAACCTGCCCACTCCTATCTCCGGTCAGCATGCGGACATGATTCGTTCCATCCCCCCGCGGTACCGAGATTGAACTACAATTGTCAGTTGGACTAAGAGCCAACAGTTAGACTAACAACCAACAGTTGGTAAATTACATAGGTAATATAGCAGTATGGCTAGATATGACGTGATCTCTTACTGGAACACCCACATTACATCAGAGACCATAGCCGTTTGTACACACAACTTTCGAATTCTGACAATTTTGATCATCGGGTATTCACCCAGATCTGTCAACTCCTTCTAATAACAACTACCCTTACACCAACGACACAACCAACGACAGAGTAGAACTCACTTCCACATTGTATTCTTAAGAATTAAAATTAGATATTTGGAGGTGTGCATCGGTATACCAAGCATGGGATACGCATGAACAAGGTAATATATACTTGGTAGCTATGATCACTAACCATTTGTCGTGACCGAAGATGGGGAAGCTTAGTTATCGCCATTACTCCATACCCCCTAACTCGCTCTGTTACAACTTAAAAGGCGTCGATAAAGTCTCATCTATCTGTAGCAAGTACCTAGGTACATTAGTGTCGGATTTCACCACTGAGCCAAAGGAAGAGTACGTCAATAAGTACATCACCAAAGATCACTCATCTAACGATTAGTCCCTACATCGCAGTACGCTACCGTCAGTCAACATGGTGTGAGAGATACACCAGCTATCACACTTATGACTTGTACTTGATCGTAAAAGGGACTGTTTCAACGACATCCCAGTCCTCTTCTCTGGTAGCGTCACCAAACACTCTGACAGCACTCGTAACAAATTTATATGAGCCCTCAGGGACAACGGTACCGTCATCTAGTACGCCATAGAAGTAGCTTGAGGCTCCATTTCGAGGAACAAGCGATAATGGGAAGCCTTGCAGAGAGCCGAGGGTGTCGTAACCTTTCCACTTGGTCGTCGCTAGACCAACGTCCGTCGCAGCTACAATATCAGCACGGAGCTTGGGCGTACCCAACGTTGGCCAAATGATAAGCTTCGGGTAAATAATACCGCTGGAACTTGTGTTGCTGCCAGGATGGTTGAGCGTGAATGTGGTGTTTGCCGACACGGGGATATTGAAGTGTCCGTCCGTGTTGGTAAGGTATACTCCGCCGTCGTAACCAGCTTGGACCACGGGAGTCTTATACAAGCTTCCGAGTACACCCAAGTACGGCAGCACCAGCGATTCTTCCTTCGTACTGTTGACCGTTATATAACCGCTATAAACCGGCAACAACGTCGCATTGAGGCTCTGAGGGGGTGTCAATTTGACAGTTACTTCGGAGACTCCACCCGCAGGCACGGTCAGCTCGTCTGAGGCGAAACTCAGTTCAGCCCAGTCATCCGCTGTTGGGTTCGGAAAGGTAGTGCTATCAAGGACAGGGCCGGCTGAGTTGGCGAATGTGTACATTGTCAAAGCCTTAGTGTGGCTAAGGATGTATGTCACATCCTCGCTAGCGGTGTTCTGGATCGTGAAGCTGCGCTCGCCAATGAAATGGTCGCTATCATTGAATGAGAGGCTGCTCTCGCTGATAATTGTTGTCGCGTGAGCGGCATCCCATGCCTGTGCGATACCCGCACCCTGTTGCCCAATAGGCGCGAGGATTTCATCATGTACCGTCTCGCCGTCAAACCAAACCATAGGTTTCGCCGTAGCAGATACCAAGCTTCGGAGGACTTGAGGATCATGGGTTCCGCGAGCCTCTGCAATGAGCGCGTAGATGGCTGCGAGCAGAGGCGTCGCCATCGAAGTTCCCGATAGGACAGCATAACCTCCTAAAGCTAGAGGGTATGTCGACAGGATGTCACCACCGGGAGTGGCGATTTGGGGCTTAATGTTGACCTCCTGGGTCGGGCCCCAACTGCTTGACCTGCTCATGTAGCTGCCAGTAATTGGGTTGTCCAGGTTATGAATGTATAAGCCTGCAGATGACCAATCATTAATTTTCACAGTGACGGTGCTGCCTTCATTCAGTAACGAGATAAACTCGGCGCCCTGCTCGGAAGACACTCCTGCAACAGCCTCGATTGACTCATCGTTGATATAAATGTCTGGGATATTTCTGTAGCCGTTTTGTTAGTGACTGAGGATTAAGACAAAAGAACTACCTTGTTGAATAAGACGACTCACGCGTTTGACTGGCTATACCAAAGCAGGAACTTCCCTCCTTTCTTGGCTAGGTTCCCGGCCTGAACTTCGGCGGTACATGAAGTTGGCATACGAAGCAGAACAACCTTGCTAGAAAGGTCCGGTGTATCGTCAGGCAATGGTTCACATGCGTCTGTTTGCGAAGTCGTATCGTTACCCACAGACCAGAGTGGCAAGGTGACATTGGCGCTAAAGGAAGGGCTACCAAATCTGAGACCAAAACGCTCGGTATAAGTGGCGTGATCCGTGGCAAAGGCAGCGGCCTTTAGCAGCGTTGGCAAAACAATGTTCTCGACGGAGCCAACCGCGGTGACGTTGATACCGGATGCAGGAGTAGACGGGTACCAGAGCCCCAAGTTACCAGAGTTTCCAGGGGCTACAACAACCGGTACACCAGCGGCAGCAATCCGTGAAGCAGCAATAGCCCAAGGGTCTGAGGACCAACCAGAGTCATCTCCAGCCGAACAAGAAATGATATCACTACCAGCCTCGAAGGCCGCATTGAAACCCGCGATCAACATTTCATTGGTGGTTGCTCCTCCACAGCCCGTCGCTTTGTACATGCCGAGCTTAACTCCAGGTGCCGCACCTGTGAAGTTATGCTCGTTCATCTGAGCTGCGATTATGCCAGCAACATGTGTTCCATGACCAACGCAGCCGTCGTATGGGTCGGGATCTGGGATTGGAACAGGAGACGTGTCGTTATCTCCGTTGAAGTCGTAGCCGTACTCGACCAAGCAGCCTTCCCCAAAACAGCCGCCCAAAGCTGGATGTTTGTAGTCGACGCCAGTGTCAACGAGGCCGATTCGCAGACCCTTGCCAGTATAACCTTCAGCAAGCAGCTTGTCGACCTGGGTCATAAGATGCGGAGTGAATGCATTCCCGGACCCTTCTTGACGTTTGACGCGTCGAACGAACTCTGTCACATTGGTCCCGACAAGCGACGTGTCGGGCTTGGGGAAGGAGATCCTTCGCACCGGCCAAATGCTCTTGATTTTTGGCTTGGCTGCGATCTTGTTTGCGGCAACTTCAGGCTCCGCAATATGACTCTTGAGTTGAAATGATGCACCCTTGAAGAGTTGGAATTTCAAGTCCATGCGGTGCTCGACTTGAATGCCATCCGCGTTGAGGCCCTGATAGAATGTGCTCCTGTCCTCGTCGCCGTCGAATTCGACGATGTATGCCCCTGGGACAACGGACTCATCTACAGCAGCTGCTACATTGTCCGGGTTGGCGGCCGCAGCAACAGTTGTGATGTAGGCCAGAGCCGCGAGAAGGGCGGTCAACGTGTGTTGGAATCTCATTGTGCTGAAGGCTGAAGATAACGAGCTCGAAGCCTTCGCCTATGCAGTAGCACCAGAACCTAAGAGAACAGCATCGTGAAGGGGCTCGACGATAGGCTCTATTTAACCTGGACAAGCTTCACTTTACGGCCTAGTAGGTCGTAGGTCCTCAGCATTCTACCGCCTAACAACATCTTCCCCGGCCTCCGGCCTTCACGATGTCGACATGGATTGTCGGGGGACCTCCTTGTTCGCTTTAAACGCCAAAGGATCGATCCCCACATAATAGAGACTATTACTTTGTTATGTTGGATTTTCTCGTATGTTATACTTGCCAAGACTCTGTCACGAGAATCCGGTGGGTAAAACCCCTGGATGCTACCGGGGGTGTCACGAATTATGCAACCCTGCTGTGACGACTTGCCATTCTAATCATTTATGTCGAAATTGTGTAAGTCGTATAACAGAGCTCGACACACGCAACTAATTACAAGTTTATAGTCCCATTTCATCGACCAGGAACCTTGAGGGCTAAAAGTTAGGGCGCGAAGTGAGTATAGAGCTTAGAACAACTTAAGTGACATTCTGGTTATCTCACTGTACCGTTGCCTCCCATGATTTGGTTCAGAGGTGTCTAAAGAGGTTAGTTAATAGGTACCGGTATGATAAAGACGAGACTTGCCTTGTTCTATCCGGTAGTGGAGTGGTGCTAACAAGTTAATAACTTTCCATTTTTCCACCAGTACATGTCCCGCAAATTTCTTCCTCTATGAGTATTAACTATTCCTAGATTGTTGTGATACTAGCAGCCTACGGGTTATTTCACTTAATCACGCGTAAGGAAAGAAAAAGCAAAGCGCGTTCCTACAGCCAAGCAGTGACAGATACCAGGTACCTACCTTATAGTAAACCCTCAATCTCAGGTTGGAGGTACCTAGTCATGTTTGGGATCATACCTAGTAACCCATTAAAGGTGACACAGTTGCAAACTTACCAAATAGCAGTACAGCATACAATACTTAACATCACTAGTCATGTTCTAGGTAGGTACTAGTAACGAAAGTACCTGTTGGGGAAGGTTGTAGAACATAGCCGTTGTTGTGGAATTGTTATGGAAGAAATTAGTGCATACAACTCTTTTGTTACATCAGTCTGCTTTCTTTCACACCGTAACAACCACAAGAACTGTGTCAGGACTACAGTCACCCGTAGCAACTCGTGCGTAGGTAACGGGGAAGGGATCCATAATCCTTGAACTACTTATCCCTCCCTTTAACTTTAGAGATTCCTTTCCTTTTTTTCCTAACATTATTAATCAATCAACCAGTACAACCTCTGCGTCACTCACCTGATAGGCTTTGTCTATCTAACAAACTGCATTTAAGGATCTACTTTCTTTTTCACACAGCAACATATTGCAGCACTAGTTCTTATGCTATTAAACACCTGGCTTTCGATATATTTCTTGTTGGTATCTAATTCCGCGGAATGGCTAGTGAAGTCAAGGGTCGCATTCCGGCGAAGACAGAAGCCAGCGTCATGTCTCACGAAGTTTCATCAAATATGCCCGACACGGAGACAATTAAATACGAACCCATGGGCAACGAGTTGCGCATAGAGGATGTACAAATGTACAACAAGGGCGGTCATCATCCTGTTCACCTCGATGACATTCTTGACGGCCGGTTCGAAGTTGTTCATAAGCTTGGCAACGGTGGCTTTGGGATTGTTTGGCTCTGCCGTGATATCGAGACAGGAAAATGGAGAGCGGTCAAAATAATGGCTGCCAATCGTTCATCTACAGAAACAGAAGAGAAAATATCTATGCACCTCCGAAACCGATGCACTTTGAAGGAAATCGAGAATAATCACGTTACGATGCCATTAGAACAGTTCTGGCTTGAGGGGCCCAACGGCCGCCACCTTTGCTTTGTGATGCCAGTCCTGGGCATACCAATCTCAGACTGGCACTTGACGCGAAAAATCACTCCTGAACAGACAACCGCAGATGAAAAAGATATATGCCACCAAATTATCGAAGCCTTGCATTTTCTGCACAGTCACGGGATATGCCATGGCGACATCAAACCAGGCAATATCCTAGTGAAGGTTGAAGGCATTGATGAACTAAGCAAGGAGCAAATTATCGAGATGATGGGAGGGCTCGACTTGATAGAGATCGAAACGGTATCAGGTAACCCTCCAGGACCCAGAGCACCGGAATATTGCGTAATGTCCGCGGTTGAATTCTGGTGTGAGAATTTGTTGACAAAGTCGATTACAATTATCGACTTTGGCGAATCTTTCCTTTACGACGACCCTCCTAAGTCAACAGGGATTCCAGATATCTATGCCGCTCCCGAAGTCATTTTTCAAAGTTCCGAGGTCCCAGGGCCTTACAGTGATATCTGGTCGTTAGCATGCATTATATTTGAAATCTGCGTTGGCTATCCATTATTTTATCCCACTTTGGCGGCGGACTCCATAGTACTATTCGACAGATGGAGTTCTACCTGGGCCCTTTGCCTGGATCTTACAGGAGTGTTTGGTGGTGTATGCTCAGAGAACTTCGAGAGAGATCGCAACTGAATAATAAGACTGATTCTAGGCCCCCTTCTATCAAGTCAAGTCCTCTCCCCACAACAGAGCTACAGCCTGTGACGCAAAGCCATCATCAGCTTCTTGAAGAAAGAAATATGTCAACCGAAGGAAGCGGATACTCAGACACGCTAGAAGCTGATTTAGGCAAGGAAAAGTGTATATGTCCTGAATTAGATGGTTCTGACAACTTATCCTCAGATCAGCTACCCATGGTCATTCACTATCGGAATCGTAAGGAAGATGTACTTAGTCTTGCGGATCTCATGCGCAAGATGTTAAAATATGACCCAGTGGCGCGGATCGACATCAAGACGGTCATTTCACACCCTTGGGTTAGCAAGCCGACAAATACTTCATATCAGCCTTAGTAGATGTCAGGGGATATGTGACAAGATAGGGGAGTTTGGGGCGCTAGTGCTATATTAGGGATAGCGTATAGAGGAAGTCCGTATATAGGGTGCTTCGCACTGTCGAAGGAGACTCGAAGGGTGAGCGTTAATGCATCACTGTTACTACACATCTACTTCTTAGGCATTCACTCTATGTATGACAACCATCACGGGTCTCTTCTCACAGTAGGCGCGAGTGCAGCCTGCTTCCTCGCGTGTCGAATGGACGACGACACACTAGATTCGGGATCTATCGACCCAAGCTTGACAACCAGAGCAGCTGAAATGTTAGTACTACTGTAGTACCGAGGGGGTATCTTTTCAATTATCTAGAAGATCTGACTAAGTCTCATTTGGGCTGGTAGGGATCTTAAGGCGGTCGAGTTATGATTCTAGGAAGGTACCCGGATAGCGCAGAGAATAAG
Source organism: Hypoxylon crocopeplum (assembly GCA_022578875.1). Taxonomy (NCBI): domain Eukaryota; kingdom Fungi; phylum Ascomycota; class Sordariomycetes; order Xylariales; family Hypoxylaceae; genus Hypoxylon; species Hypoxylon crocopeplum. Next base: position 161,696 of record MU399606.1, on the reverse strand, counting down.
TCTTTGTAGCGTCTATTAATAATATATTTCTATCGTCTCTCAAGTTCTATTTATGACATGACGTATAAGGCATGTCACCATTAATCTTAACTACCTACCTACTGGTACCGGTATACTATTTCCAACATATCTAGTACTCTTTAAACGTTATCAAGAAACAAGAAACCAGGTATGATGTAGTTTTACTTCTAAAAAGTCCATATCATCGTCTACAGATGAGACCACATCACTTCTAGCATTCATGAAGATAGTAGAATATTCAACTCCAGGCGGGTAGTCTCGCTACAACTCCCCTTCCTTTATACTTACCTAGGTAAGTTACCTCAAAACATGAAGTTCACACTTCTATCCAAGCTGGCGGTGTTTTCCTCCGATGTTTGTTTCTTTATTTCGTTGTACCCTACAGCTCTAGTTTACTACAATCTCCCTACGCCATCAATAATCCTAACTCCTCAAACTTCTTACTTTGTTGTGAATTTTATCACATTCGAAGCTGTCCTTCACTCGTCATTGCCCCCACGCGCCTGGTTATCTTTCTCCACGTTTCCATCATCAGGGATGCCATTCTTTTGCGCTGGTCTGATGAAGCCTTTGCTGGCAGCGTCAAGAATTGATGTCCAGAAGATATCGGCCATCATGGCATACCCCGGATCAAAGGGATGGGTACCGTCGGTGGAAATATCGGTAGGTTGCGGTCGATCCGGGAGCCCCTGACCGTAATGCATCTCGGCGAGCACGACAGGCTTCCCTTCGTTCGCGAGTGCGGATGCAAGTGTCCTTATCTGGACATTGACGTCTAGAATGCAAGGTTCGATGCCAGGAACTGTGTTCGTTATGAGGGTCGACATGACAACAGCAGCTCCAGGAGATGCCGACAGCAGATAGTCGACAAAGTCTCTCATGCGTACGCCTAGATTTCCCGTATCCCATTTCTGTAGACAGTCATTTGTTCCGAGGTGGAAAATGAAGAGATTGGGTCTAGTCTGGGGTATAATGCGGGTGGCGTGGTCGTGAATCTGGTCAACGCGATTACCTGGGTAGGCTTCTAAGTCGTTGTCCTCGAACTGGCCGACTTGCTGTGATCCAACTAAATTGACAGCATTCCCTCTTGATACGAGCTTGTCCCGAATGGGCTTGCGGAACCCGAGATTTCCAGTCGACACGTCACCTCGTGCGATCGAGGCACCCATGAACATGACACGAAAAGGTACACCACCAGCGAGGGCCGGCGGCGGTGTTCGATCGCGGCGGTACCGTGTATTTTCGGGTGTCGTAGCGTTGGGAAATGAACCAGCTATAACCATCTTAGGACCACCATACTAGAAAAGACCGAGTAGCCCTACATACCCGTGATACTAGCGACTAGCATAAACAGCATGCCCAAAACTGATAACTTTCTCGGAAGTTGATAAGCCATTTCTAATCTCTAGATGACGTTGTCGACTATCTAAGCTCGTATAGATGAAGTTGGTAATGATGACTCGTCGAGTTGGGAGTGGTGGTGGAACTGGCCGTGAAATAGGGAGGCAAAATTGTAAGTTAGAGCATTAACGGAACTGCAGGATAGAAGGCAGACAACCAAGGCGACTGCCACGCTCTAGTCGCAATTTCCGAATGGAGAAAACAGATAGCTGTGCTGCTAATCAAGATGAGCGTGGTCGTTTCCTGAAACTCTGGTGAACACATCGATCATGCAAGTTTAAGACAGCAGTCGCCATGCATTTGCGCCTTTAAGCTCAAATATAAATGCTCTCATTGGGGTATCTACCGTGGCACACTCCATACCGGTATATAAGGTAGGCAGGTTACACGTATGTATGTGGTGACCGAAATTCTAGTTTGTCCATATTCTATGCTTGTCGGTCGACGTATCAGTGATACGTAGCACTGGCCTTCTCGTCGTGTACGTCCAGTACCTCGACGGTGTTTTCTTCATCGTTTGCTAACTTGATGTTATCTCTGCGGACGACCTTGACGTCTCCAAAGATCTCGTCGATTTCTTCCAGTGATTTACCTAGTCCATGTCAGTAACCAATGTCATGCGTGCACGTCTCAAGGAGCTACTCACCCTTGGTCTCAGGATACGCAAAGGCGAAAATCAAGGCACAAAGCGCGTTGGTGAGGACGAAGAGGATCTATCGGTTTTATGAGTAACCCTACTACAGTTAGTTGCACCGCAGGCTCGACATACATAATATTTCCAGCCAACTGCAGCCAGCGCAATGGGCGAGCACTGCGTGATGACCAAGCTAATAGAGTAGTGTATGACTTGGACCAGAGCATTTGCTTTGGCTCTCAATTCCGTCGTGAAGACCTCGGGGCTAAAGAAAGATACGTTAGTATAGATGGGAAAGTGACGAGCGAAAGACTTACGGAATGATCCAAGTCATTGGGCCCAGTAGAGCCGAGTAGTTCGCTGAAACGGCGAAGATACAAGCAATGAGGCCTCTCTGCGCGGCAACATTTGTGGGCATACCAGGGAGCGCAGGGTAGACTGCCGCAATGATAGTGATGATCATGTAGCAAAGTGAAAGAAGTGCAGAACTCGTTATCAGGATCTTCTTCCGTCCGATTCGATCCACGAAGAACAAGGACGCGAGGCAAGCTACCGGGGCGACGGAACCGTAAAGGCCACTGACAAGAAGCTGCTCGTTCTGGTCGAATTGAAGAGTCGCATAGATAGCCGTCTGGTAGTATTGCACAAACGATATTCCCGACAGCATAGCAGCCGCCCAGACGAAGGCTCCTACGAAGAGGCGTTTTCGGAATGGCGAAGTCTTGAAAAGGTCTGCCCAGGAGAGACGGCCTTGCGCCTTCTGCTCTTCTTCGATGTTGACTTGGATGATATTGAACTCCGTATCACACCACGCTTCGTTGGATCCGTCATAGTGATAATGCCGGAAAGCTTGCAGCGCTTCTTCGTGACGGCCCTTCAGACACAGCCATCTTGGTGACTCGCCGATGAATAAGACGCCAACACCTAGTAGAACAGCGGGAACTCCCTGGATCGCAAATCCGAGTCTCCATTGGTTCGGGTTGTTCCATTTCCCTTCACCAACGCCGGTCCACAACGCAACGAAGAACCCCCAGGCGACCACTTCATATTCAGTCAGCATTTATAGTGATTATTCCGAGAGGTGAGTATTACTCATCTGGTTAGCAGCCGTGATCTTCGCTCGTTCTTCGGTCTGTCATCAATCCTCGAGTTAGTGACTATCTTCAGAGAGGCCTGATGGGATATCCGAACCTTCGCAATCTCAGCACCGAAAACAGGGGCCACGCCGGTAATCGTTCCGACAGCATAGCCGACTAAGAGACGTCCCATAATGACTAGATGCAAGTTAGAAGTCATGTTATGTCACTTTGCTCCAATAATACTCACGCATAGCGACATGCGCCGCGCCAGCCATTAGGGCAGCTCCAATCGCACCCCAAATGCATCCAAATGCAATTGCTCTACGTCTGCCAAACCTGTCGCTGGTGTAGCCGACTGAGGCACTACCAAGCCATGCTATTTTCAAAATCAGCACAGGAACGACATAAAGGATATGAGCATTGCACACCTCCGGCTTGATAAACAGACACAATCGCGCCTCGAGTCGGAGCATCAGGCTGGCCGAAGTATACCAAGAAGGACTTCAGTGCTAGACTCGGTGTGATGATTCCCGAGTCACTCGCGTCTCGTTAGCTAAGTGGTGGAGAATACTATGTGACGGGGATAAACTCACTAGCCGTAGAGGAACCCTCCTATTCCGAGGAATATGGAAGTCAAGAATGGCTTGCTTAGTAACGTATAGTTCTTCATGACTGCTGAACGTCTGAGGATGATAAGATAGAGAGCGGTAGAGACGCATGGAACCCTCCCGTCAAATAGCAGGAGCTCGATGGGTTTAAGTATCGCCGCAACAGCTCAACAGCTTAACATCTAGACCCTGAAACAATCCGGGGCCAACACCCGGCAACCTGGTTCACGGCTTGCATAGATGGTCCGCCAAGAGGACTAGGGGCGGGGTATATAAAGAAGTTGATTTTACTAAAATATAGACTTGTCTCTTTTAAGATGTGTTATTCGTAATCGTTCAGCCTCTCGTTGTCACACTCCTAGCCGCCGCTCAGTTCTTTTCCCTGGAATTTCATGGCATCGATTAGAGGTATACAAAGACTTAGAGGTACATACCTGGATGGCAGTTGATGGGTCTTGTCGTGAGATGTTCTCTGCAAGACAACCTCTTCCGGCGGCTCTCATCCTTGTTCAACTACCTGGTATGTTCACAAGGTAAAAAAATCGCGGGAACAAAATTCCACACTGGTACTATAGTATCCATCGTTGGACTTGCTCCTATCGGATTGCCCAGATTACTAACTAAATCGAGCGTGGGTTAGCGAGGGCCTATCTATCGTGGACGCGCTACTCCGCAAACCACATGGGCGTCTATTTGGGGAAAATATCCACATAGAATTTCCCCGCCAAGATCGGCAGTTTGAATAGAGGCAGTTAGTGCACCAAGAACATCGCTTAGCTTTGCTCCTATTTCTGCGAGGGGTATCCGGTAAGTAGCAGATTAATAGTTCGCATTCTGTAGTTGACCGGTTTCGTGATCCAAAGTCCTGAGTCCTGACCAAGTCTCGGCTCGCAACGTCAATATGTATGCCACACTTCTTGCCAGTATAGGCTTTGCCGTAGGGCTTTCGTATCTAAGTCTGATATTCCCAAGGGTAAATAACTTGTCAAAGGAAATTCAAGAGACCAGTCAGCTAATTTGGTTGGAATAGCTACGGCAAGAATGGAAAATCTATGCTCACCGCTCGGAACTTCCACCAGGGCCCAAGGTCATCAAGTCTGGCCTTCGGAAGCCATGGTTGTGGTTTCGAGAGTTGAACAAAGAGTATGGAGATGTGGTCTACCTCCAGATGGGGCCGACGCCGACTATCATATTGGGCTCGGCGCAAGCTGCGTGGGACTTGCTTGAAAAACGAGGCGCCAAGCATTCGTCCAGGCCGCGCTTCATCATGGGTGGTGAGCTGTTATCAGGAGGGATGCGAGGCCTTATGGCGCCGTATGGGCCGTTCTGGCGACGTTGGCGGAAACAGCTTCACAGCGGGTTCATGCAGCGCCAAAGCGAAACCTACCGGCCTATCCAGAGTCTAGAGTCCAAGGTCCTAATGCATGACTTGCTCAAGGCGCCCACTGGCTTCAGAAAACATCTTGAGCGCTATGCGGCTTCTGTTATCGTTACCGTTACGTACGGGCGAAGGGTCGAGGACGTGGATACCGACATCGTGGTGCGGCGTAATGGCGAGTCAATGGATCGTCTGACTCAGGTCAAGTAAGTGCTTTTTCCTGACGTCCCATATCATCTTTTGACCTTGTTCTAGCATCCCCGGCAAATATGCAGTTGAGCGGTATCCCGCTCTGAAATACGTGCCTAGCATCTTTGCGCCCTGGAAGGCCGAAGTTCTGAAACAACGACAAAAGGACATCCAGCTATATAACGATCTCATGGACGAAGTCAGAGACAAAATGGCCAAGGGGAACTTGCCCACCTGTTTCGCCAAGCATCTCTTGGAGGAGAAAGATAATCTCGGGATGTCAGATCTCGAAATTGCTTATACCGCCGGATCACCGTTCGGTGCTGGGGTAGAAACAGTAAGCTAGCCTATTCATTCCGATGACCCTCATGGCATTGTGCTGATATGACTTGACATAGTCGGCTGGTTCGCTCGCTAGCTTCCTCCTCGCTTGCGCCAAGTTCGGGCCTCAGTTCATCCCCAAAGCACAAGCGGAACTAGACAGGGTAATAGGAAATGATAGACTTCCTACCTTTGAGGACATGTCTCAATTACCATATGTTAAGGCGGTTGCCTCCGAAACGCTGCGCTGGAGACCTGTGGCAGTGCTCGGAGGCACACCACATGCAAGCACGGCTGATGATGTGTACAAGGGAATGTTTATTCCCAAGGGCAGCACGATCATTGCACCCTTGTGGAGCATTCACCTGAATGAGTCTGACTTCCCCGAACCGGACCAGTTCCGACCGGAGCGTTTCATACAGAATCGTGAGTACCCGGGTTCGTTCGGCCATAGTGCCTTTGGTTGGGGCCGTCGTATTTGTCCAGGGATGCACCTGGGCTCGGCTTCTGTGGAACTCAATATCGCCCGCATCTTGTGGGCTTTCGAAATCAGTCCGGCGAAAGACGCAAATGGCAAAGACATCGACGTTGACATGTAAGTATTTGTCATTCCCGTCGCTTACTTGATGCTCATGGTAATCTTAGATTCGCCTTCTCGGACGGCTTTAACTCGAGTCCACTGCCATTCCCCTGTTCAATAAAACCACGGTCTTCTAGACACGCGAACATTATCGAGCAAGAGTTGCAAGATGCCATGAAGTCGCTGAAAGCCTATACTGCAGTTACGAATAAAGTCTCTTAGAAAGGGGCAACCACCGATACCTAATGGGGTTCGGTAGGGCACAGGCGTCTTGATTCATGTCGAGAAGACATTTCAGGACCTCTTGACCTTCGTTTACCTAGTTAACTTAGAATAGGGGGGAAGAGATAAAGGGTAGGTATGCTTGAAGTATCAGATGACGCAAGAGACTAGACTCATGGCGTCTCGTAGAATGATAGACCAAATAGTCTAGTCTGTTAATAGCATTGGCAGGCCAATATTCTACCTTGAGAAATGTATCACTTACAACTCATCGTTAGACTGAAGTTGATATTAACCTGGCTTTGGACTGGAAGGATACTTGTCATGGTTATGAGGATAATTCTTGTAAACTCGTGCCCTCGGAGTGCTCCTTCATATCGTCGACGGTAACGTGCAGACGGGCACTACCTCGATTATCCTAACATTCACAACCTTTGGTGACAAGGAGTTCATGGCAGGTCCAAAGAACTCAATGTCTCGAATTGATAGAGCCATTTCGTTGGGCAACATAGCATGGCGATGTCTCTGAGACTCCTGGTAGAATTTGGTGTTAATCGGAGGTTTCGCGTCGCGCTACGCATTGACGGTAATTTCAACTGGAATCATGGGGCTCTCGTGAGATCAATTTGATAGCCTATCAACGACACGCAACACGTATGGAAACATACGAGTCGGGAAAACTAGTGCTAGTTCACTTGAAGTCGTCTTCAAGTTTCTTTGACTAACTAAGGGAGGATAGCTTGATAAAGCCTACCATAGTAACCTATTAGCAGTTATGAGCTTCGGAATTCTTCCAATGGCGGCATATGGCCATCACCCCATCTGTCTAGCCCCTGACGAGGTCGGCGGGAGGCCCGCCAACCGCCAAGACTCACCCATGACAGGACACGAATGCGCCCTTGGGACTGACCCAGACTTTCACAGACTATGTTACATCAATGTGTATATCCTTGCTTGATTGAAAGTTCAGCTTCGCCAGATAAGGACTCAAACGGCGACTAGTGCTGACACAGTATAGAATGATGCAACGAATCATGTTCTCATGGAATTCTTCTGGAAGCCCTCAAGACTCTACTGCATGGTATAGCCTATCTTATGTAAGAAAAGATCGGCAGTTTTGCTAGAGGTCCCACAATCTCAGCTCCAAATCCCTGAAGACTTCTCATGGGTGCATTGCCCTATTTCCCTCTTCTGCTCCTCGACCGCCTCGACGTCGTCCTGGGCTCTTTTCGTTCATTCTTCCCACTGTTCACATTGTCAGGCGCAACTCTGGAAATTGCAAGTAACCGTTGGATCTGGTTACCTGTTTCGCGCTGAGGAAGTCTAGAGCCAAGACAGCAACGGACAACACCACATGACGCGAGCTTTACTCTTACACGGGGTAGATCGCTGTTCGCTCAAGCTGGAAGGACTACATTCAACATGCTCTTTACAAACTTACTAGCCGTTGCGTACGCTTCCTCAATTACCATGGCCTTGGACACAGATCATCGAATATGGGCACGCGCCAATAACGAAAGTAAGAAATTTCTACTATCTTCTCTTTGTAGAATGACGATCGGCTGTTCCGGCTCTATTCCCGTGGTGCCCACAAGGCAATTCTCTTTAACTCCGTTTCTGGAATTATGTAGCTCTTACATTTATCTCATGTTCGGCCTAGCATTAACATGAATCCGTAACAGACGTGGTACTAGTGGATTGTACTGGGGAACAGAACAGAAGCGACTTGTCATCTGAAGTCTCGTATTTCTCAGGCGTTCCGGACAGCACGCCGGATGATATCGCACCTGTGACAGACGGGCAGCACCGGGACTGGGCAAACAAGACAACGTCCGCATACTTCACCGATACGGGCGTCACATTCAAATCCGTATTAAACGAGAAAGGCGCTACAGGGGATTATGCAGGGACAGGAAACAATGGATATGGCAACTTCACATGCTGGCAAACGGATTCGACGTACCTCTACAGTCATGACAATAAGAACTGTTTCGTAATGTACGACTGCAATCACCTTGGTACGTTTGTCCTTCTACCTTTCAGACCGTTCTGCACCCCTTAGCCGCTCTTCTGAGTACCGTGAGACCCTAGACAGGTGTCGAGAAGGCTTAGATGAGGGCCATAACTGCACGATGGAATCCCGTCCATTAGCACGTTGCTAATTTCTCCGCTTTAGGGGCTCCTGTAACTCTACCCACAGCGGCAGCACCCGGCACGTCTACTACACCTACGGCCTCGACGTCAGCATCAGCGTCAACATCAACATCCTCGACTCCGATAGCTAGTTCAGGCTTGTCCGTAGGCGCAATAGTTGGGCTGAGTATCGGGGTAGCCGCCGGCGTTCTAATACTCGCCGTCGGAGCCTTTCTCTTGTTCTGGCGCCATTCACGTGCAAAGAAGCAAGCAGCGGCAGCAGCAGCAGCCGCCGCTAGCCTCCAAGAGAAAGGGCCTGAGGGAACGCCACCTCAAGTACCACCAAAGGGTCCGCAGCCAGCGACTCCCATATGGCAAGGACCAGGCGCAAGAGAATTAGAATCGCCCCAGGTGTATCATGAGCTCCACGATCAATATCAACCCGCCGAGATCCAAGGCCAAGCTATAAGAGGAGAGCTTGAAGGTACCCCTACAAGAGCAGAGTTGCATTCTCACGATCTACCACCGAGATATGAAGACGACAACAACGTATCTAATGGAGCTTACGGAAACTTCAAAGGGCCTATCTAATGAATGTAATAGGAAGCTATGGGACAGTAGGGCCCGCTTCAAGGAGATAGTTTCGATGACTAGTGTTACTGGTATATCAAGAAGCCTTCGTGGAGAGTCAGGGTGGCAGCACTAGGGCGTTAGACAGGCCTACCCTCAGTCACGAGACTCTCCAGACCAATCTAGAGCCGATTCCAGGGGCTAATGGATCGACTTGAGATTTTTAACATAAAAATCATAAGAGTTAGGGAGGAATGCACTCTCATCCCTATAGCTTTCTGGCAGAACGCTACGGATTTCCCAAGATGACAAGATCATATGGCCGATCTACGCTTGGCAGGAACTCCAAACATGCACCACAGATAGGGGCTGCATCCAATCAGTTCATTTGTCAATCAGTTTCTGGCAAGAAAAGGAGGGCATCGATCAAAGCTTCATTGAAAGAGGCTAGACAATGCTGGAAGCCTACTATGATAGGATAGAAATCCTGTCTTGTTTAATAATTTAGGTAGAGCATCTCCGTCTCGCTTGACAGACACAGAGCGAGCTCAGTGCTTCAAATATTTCTAGATATGACTTAATCTAACGCCACCCATTATCCCAGCATCAGATGGTTGCGTCACAGCATAATGCTTATTGGATGACTTCGGTGAAGGCACTGGAGATAGATTGCCGGTAGATAACCTCTGCTATTGCATCGTCCCGTACAGCAGGATGGCAACTTGCCTCAGCCGACTCAATTATAAGTGCAGCTGAATTGTTACACAGCATTATCACTGCATGCCACTCTCCGTAAGCAGATACTCCTTGGTATTAAGTGTATGCCGAAGTCCAATCATCACGTACTCAGAAGCAGGCTGGCAACATGGCGCCCCCTTAGGTTGATATCCATGGCACCTTGTTACTATATGGTGGCTAGGCATTTTCCACAGGTGGAAGTTCATATCCGTGAGTCCTGCAAGCGATCGGAAAGGGGACTGGGGGTGCTTTGGCTGGTATGGAGTACACCACCCTTAGAATTTCACTTTCTCCCACCTTTCTCAAACTGCAGTAATGTCATTCCTGTTTTCTCCCCTATAGACAACCTAGAACTCACCTTGTTTCCAGACATCGACAATGGCATCCTTAAACGATACCGGTAGAGTTTTTAAATTGAAAAGCCACTTCGAAAACGGGGCTTGGGTTCAGAATTCGAGCCAGACAGGGGGCCTTGACGAACATGAGAATAGAGTAATCCACGACGGGCTAGGAAGAAGCCTAGGTGATGTTGAACGAAGACGCATCGATGGCATGAAGTCTACTCCTCCAATCCCACCGCGGCCCCGCCGCAACAATGACCAAAGTGAGAATTATAGCCAACCTGCTTACCAGGACGGCAAAGCCAAGTACGACGGAAAGATAGTGGCGTGGGAAGTTCAAAATGTATCGAAGCAGCCGCCGGATATATATCCACACGAATCGGATGTCCGGGTGCTTGAAGAACAGAGCAAAAAAGTCCATCGAAGAAGCCGGGAACTCGATGGTCAGCATCAAGACGCCGAGCTTAAGATTCGCAATTTGAAAGACAAAATATACGAGTTTCAAGAGAAGAATTCCAACCTCATCGCAGCCGGGTCGGCCCAGAAGGAGCTCATAGCGGAACTCCGCGAGGATATCGAGGCGCTACGTAGCGAGCTTGCGAGAGAGAAGCACCGGGAGGAAGCACTGCGCAGAGACCTGGAAGAGAGTCGCCAGAGAGAGCATTCCATTCGACGACAACTTGAAGCGGCGGAAGAGGCAGCAACTGAGCTTCGCCGCGAAAGCGCTGCTAGGGAATTCGAATTACAACAGAAGTTGCACGCGGCGGAAATGGATAGAGCGCCACACGAAAACCAAGCCGTTCGAAGGCAGCAAGATCACCGCGTTCAAAACTACGAGCTCGAGCCACACCGAGACTTTGGAATGCAAAGCCAACCAATTCATGTCTTCCAGGTTCGCGATGAGAGAGACGCGGAGCTCATTCGGCAACAACGGTCTGAAAACGATAAACTGACGCTCGAGAGGGATCACTTGTGCGAACGGAACAGGAAGCTCGAGGAGCGCTATGAAAGGTCTAGGAAGGAGGAAAAGAGACAAGCTCGCGGGATAGCTATGAAGAATAAAAACAGGCTGTGAGTATCGTTAGTCATATATGTATCACCAGGCGGACTCACATTCTCTAGGGGATTACTATTCGCAGCAGCAACCTGACTTGGACGACTTGGTGGTAACCGCCTAGCGTCTCTGCCTCTCTTCAAATTTTGAAGTTAGCTACATAAATTCGGTAATTTGTACTGGAGGTTAGGATGATATCGACTCTTGGAACCGATGAGAATGGTTCTGGAGATGGGATGAAGTGATAATACAAGCTGGTTTCGGTACGACACATTGTATAGTAAAGCTTATGGCTCGATATGAATCTATTGTTGTAACTCTCTCTTCACATGTTGGTTTTGAACGGTGATCTGACTGACGCGACCTGTCGAGTTGGGGGTAGCGTGAATAGGGGTAACAATAAAGAGGTAAAGGGGTAAGTACAGTTTGACCATCGCAAATACTCCGCTATCTCCGTCGTTTCATTTTACCTGCTCAGTATTGATAGACAAAGGAAAAGAAATAGATGATGGGACATAGGTATAGCTATCGTCTTATGCCTTGTCCGAGAGAGAGATTGACTGGGGTGGTGGTTCGCTTTGTTGACGCGTCGGCGTTTCGCTGGCGTATCGCCAGTTATCGTTCCGAATGGCTTTACTCTTCAAAGGTGCTATCTTTTACTATTTTAGTGTGTATCACCTAATCCTTGCTGACCTAATTGGTATATAGTCTCTTCTTGTATATGTCAGTATTGATTTAGCTGAAAGTAAACATCGACATTGCCATTTACGCCTTGTAGTGAGGAAGTCAACCTTCGTAGTGCTAGGTAGTTAAAGACAGAAACTCTGACGTCAGCGAATCTTGTCTTTGGTTGGACGAAAGCGGTGAAAGAGGACCCGCCCCCACCTACTATTTTCTTCGCAAAAAGTATTCAATCGATAGTCGTTGCAGCCTGAGGCATCAATTGGCCCACAAGTATTATAATTGTTAAGATTTTACTTGTGAAAGGGCGAAAATTTCTATGCCCCACTACTGCCCCACCAAGCCACCAGCCCACCAACTAGCCACAACCTAAATGCGTAGGCGCCGGTAAGGAACTTTTATCGCCCCCCGCGCAGATTTCCTCCTACTGTCATCTCCAAACTTCCTACAACCCAAAAAGTTGGCGGAGGATAAATCTTTTTTTCCCTTCCTCTACTTATCCAAGCCGTGTTTATTCTCCGTCCGAGAACTACACACTACTTCATCTTCTCGGTAAGACGGTCACATTTGCTTGTGATCGCATCGAAAACCCGCGGTCGCCATCATTAATAAAGCAGCCTAAGCGGGGTACATTTCATTCACTCGATTTATTCGTCGTTATCGCCATCGTTTTCCCCTGGCCGGATATAGACAAAAGGAACAAGAATATCAAGATGGTTTCCGTATCTAAGGAGAAGAGACTCGCCAAGAAGGCCGCCGAAGGCAAGGGCGAGAAGAAGACCCTCGTCTCCAGGTCCAAGGCCGGTTCTAAGGTCGCATCTAAGAATGCGAGCGCTGCCGGTTCCGTCGCTGGCGATGACACCCCTCCCGATCTCGACGATGTCCCCGCCACCGACGATAGTAAGATGGAGAAGGTCAAGGCGCTTTCGGACCAAAAAGACAAGCATGGTCTGTCCGACCGCATCACCACCGGTGTCTTGTCGTCCGTAGTCACCAGCAGGGACGTCAAGATCATCAGTGCCAGCTTAACCTTCCACGGCCGTGTCCTCCTAAACGAAACGGAGCTCGAACTGTCGTTCAGTCGCCGCTACGGATTGCTGGGTGAGAACGGTTGCGGAAAAAGTACCCTCCTCAAGGCCATCGCTGCGCGAGAATACCCCATTCCCGACCACGTCGACATCTACCTCCTCAACGAAGGTGCCCCGCCATCTGACCTCGGTGCCCTAGAATGGGTTCTCAAGGAAGCTGAGAAGGAGATGGACCGCCTGGACAGGATGGCAGAGCAACTTCTCGAGGACGAGGGTCCAGACAGCCCTGTACTGATGGACATTTACGAGGTATGTACACTCTGATACGAAGCCATATACCCTTGCTAATAAGATGACAGCACATGGACAAGATGGACCCCTCAACCTTCGCTACCCGAGCCTCCCTCATCCTAACTGGTCTTGGTTTCAACAAGGACACCATCCACAAGAAGACAAAGGACATGTCTGGTGGTTGGCGTATGCGCGTCGCCCTCGCCAAGGCGCTCTTCGTCAAGCCGTCCTTGCTTCTTCTCGATGACCCCACCGCCCACTTGGATCTCGAAGCTTGCGTGTGGCTCGAAGAGTACCTCAAGAAGTGGGAGCGAACCCTAGTCCTGGTCTCCCACTCGCAAGATTTCCTGAACGGAGTCTGCACCAACATGATCGATATGCGAAAGCATCAGCTCCTGTACTATGGTGGTAACTTCGACTCCTACATGAAGACCCGCAAGGAACAAGAGACCAACCAGATGACGGCCTACAAGAAGCAACAGGAAGAAATCAAGCACATCAAGGAGTTCATCGCTAGCGCAGGTACCTATGCCAACTTGGTGCGACAGGCCAAGTCCCGGCAGAAGATTCTCGATAAGATGATCGCGGATGGTCTTATCGAGGAAGTCAAGGAGGAGAGGGAGTTCAAGTTCAGATTCACCGACGTGGACAAACTGCCGCCTCCTGTCCTATCCTTCGACGATGTTACATTTTCATACTCGGGCGAGGCAAAGGACGACCTGTACCGCCACATCGATCTCGGTTTCGACATGGATTCCCGAACAGCCCTTGTCGGACCCAACGGTGTTGGCAAGAGTACTCTGTTGCGCCTGATGACGGGCAAGATCTCTCCGACTTCAGGGTCTGTTCGTCGTCACACGCATCTTAAGCTCGGTCTCTACTCCCAGCACAGCGCCGAGCAACTCGATCTGACCAAGAGCGCTCTGGACTTCGTCCGCGACAAGTACCGGGACAAGTCGCAAGACTACCAGTACTGGCGACAGTGTCTCGGTAGATACGGCGTGTCTGGCCCCGTGCAGACCGCGCTGATGGGCACGCTATCCGAAGGCCAGAAGAGCCGAATCGTCTTTGCCCTCCTTGCCATCGACTCGCCTAATATGCTCCTTCTCGACGAACCTACAAACGGTCTTGATATTCCGACTATCGACGCCTTGGCAGATGCCATCGAAAACTTTAGCGGTGGTGTCATCGTGGTCTCCCATGACTTCAGGTAAGGACTGTCCCTTGATATGACATCTTCTAGCTGGTGCTAACAAAATCGACAGATTGCTTGACAGGATTGCCAAGCAAATTCTAGTTTGCGAGAACCGAACGATCAAGCCATGGCAGGGCTCGATAGGAGAGTACAAGAACTACCTGCGCAAGAAGATGTTGGCTGCCGGCGCAGTCTGAAACTGTCCACTTCGCACAATTCATGCTTGGTCTGGTTGGCCTAGTGAACTTCGTCGTTTACAGCAGGGGCGCGTCCTACTGCAGCTTAAACGTAGGGGATGCATACATAGGTGGTCGCGGCTCGGAGGTCTATAGATTGGGCAACGATGCATGAGCCGTAGCCTTAGGGTAAAAGCCTTGACGTTAAAGACGAGGACAGGGATTTGCGCGTCGCGAAAAGCTGGCGCCGGCATGCACTGGGGTTTTGCGGTCCTCGATAGACTAGATGAATCAATTGTTTATGAAATTATCGCCCTACACAGTCATGATTTGTGATCTCGCTGGTACCTAATTTGTAGACACTGCCCTGTCAGCATCAACACCACTCGCGTCTCTTAAGGGTCTTTTCCCTTGCAATGAATACGGACCTTATTTCACCACCTCCTACTAGTACCCACTATGAATGAAAATTTTAAATTGACTCGAAGAATTCAACCCACTTAGACGCCCTCGAGAATACAAACTTATAAAGTAAAGTAGCAACAGGCGCTTTCAACCAATCACAGGCCGCGTGGCCTAATGGCATGGCGTCTGACTACGACCAGTACTTGCTCGAGCAAGCTTGGAGTTATCAGGAGATTCTGGGTTCGATCCCCAGCGTGGTCACTTTGTTTTTCTTCCTTTCCTTTTTCGGCCTTTTGTTTGTCTGGGCTGGTTGGTCTACTACGCTGTGGGACCTCAAAGGGCTAGGGTTCTCAACTCGAAGATGGGGACGAGTAGACCTTGAAATGGCTTTTTGCCTGCCTAGAACTAACAACCTTGCCTCTGAATGCAGATATTCAAGTCCTATGCCTAGCCCACCTCACTTCACGTCACTGTTTAGCCTTGGGTAGGAAATTAGCTAATGGGGAGATGGGGAATATTACGAGCAGAGATGGCTTAGACGGTATGCAGTGGTTATCGACCCATAGACATACGGATACTGCTTCTTCCAATCCATTATCCATCATGGTTCTACTATTAAACTCAAGTCACGACTGAATGACGGGAATAATAGCACGCATGGGTTTCGAAAGGACACTCACTACATATGGAAATGTCAGGCACTCGAATAATCATCGCCAACTCAGTCTAGTTCAGTTGAACGCCTAGGGGCATGCATGCATTGACTCAACGACGATCATCCCTCAGTCTTCTATGGTAATCCTACAGCGATACCTCCCAGTAGGAGGCAATCCACGTCCACGATGAAAAAAAAAAAGAGAAGCTGCTCAAAAAGGAAGCAATCCGGATTTGCAAAGTCTAGCCGCCTAGCACGACGGAATTTTTTCAGGCCACACGCCGCCCCCCCTATTCTCCCTCCCCTTCTTGCTTGCGTGAAAGGTGATGATTAGGCTAGCTCTATGGATGTGTGCGGATGTACGTGTGTTCGTCCCTCCAAAGCCTGTCCCCTGCATATGATTGATACCAATATAACGCCGTATCCTCTTCCTTTCTTATTTTGTACAAGACCCCTCCTCGGCTTCTGTTTTGAGGAGTGCTATTCACGTCCCATCGTGATGGCGTGTAGAGTGATAATAATTCATTATGACCGATGCTCATATGTCGATCTCGCCATCGGCAATAGCGAGTCGCTGCTTCGTCGTCTTAGCCTTCTTACTGCCTCCTTTTCGCTTCTTCGCCGCTTTCGCGTCTCCTGCTTCAACTGGCGTAGCTGTGCCAGAAGGTTTATTACCATCATCGAAATGACCCTCACCTAGAATGATACAGTTAGCATATTTACGTCGAAAGTATTGTGAAACCTTCAGAGCGACTTACCCTCGTGATACATCTCATCCAAGCTGACTGCCTCCCGCTTTCTCTTATTGCCACCTCGCTTCTTCGCCTTTTCGAGCTCGCCGCTTTCAGCTAGCTCCTTTTCGCGTTGTTCGATGAGCTCGGCTTGTTCGTCGTCGGCAAGCCACATGGCAATATCGCGGTTGCGGTTCTCTGCAGGCCGACGACCACTAAAGTCCACGCCTCGAGCACCGCCTCCTTGAATGACAACGCGTTGCACTTCCTCCTTCTGCATCGCGCGCTTCCGAATACGTTCTTCGATGGTGCCGCGCGTAATGAGACGGTAGACCGTGACTTGTTTCGTCTGGCCAAGACGATGCGCACGATCCATGGCCTGCGAATCGATGGTAGGGTTCCAATCGCTGTCGTAAAAGATGACCGTATCGGCAGACGTAAGATTGATACCGAGACCACCGGCACGAGTGGAAAGCAGAAAGACAAAAATATCCGGGCGGGTCTGGAAGTCGTGGACAGTGTCGCGACGATCCTCGAGCTTCGTAGACCCATCAAGTCGGCAGTACTTGTAGTTGCGATAGGTGAGATACTCCTCCATAAGGTCGATCATCTTCGTCATCTGGAAGTACAATAAGACACGATGACCTTCCTCCTTCAGCTTGAACAATAGCTGGTCGAGCTTGGCCAATTTTCCACTGTCGGTGACGAAACGGCGCATGCTGGGGACAGTAATATTTGTAAAGCGACGTTTCTCGTTGTCCGGCGGAGGAAGCATTGCGAGTGGTGGGTACCGCTCGACAGGAGTGTTCTGCAACACCAGAGCCTTCTCTTCTATCAAAGTAGGTCCGTACAGGCTCTTCCGCATTGGCCGGTTGAACATCGTGTCTTCACGCTCAGCGGTTGGGCCTCGGGTACCCTCACACGAGACCTCGATAGGAGGGGCGGAAGCACCAGGCAGAGCTGCTTGTTCGAGTCTGTTCAGACCAGAACCACGCCACGTTGTTCGGGAAATGTTCATGAGGTTATCGAGCACGCTTTCACCCGTGATCTCGGCTAGAGGCTTGCGATCAGACCGTGCCTTGATCTGGAACAGGGCATGTGCGGGTGTCCAATTCTCCTCGCCCGACTCGTCGTATATCACGTTCATACGACCAAGTCGATCCTCTTTTCGAACTAACTCTGCGGCTCGCGAGAAAACATCACGGTGACTAGCTTTGTAGACCTCTTCGGGGCTAGCATCAGCGAACCGCAGGAAGGAGAACGCGTCGTTGCCGGATGTGCTTTCGCGTATGTTTTCCGGGGTCCAGATGTTCATAAGGTGGTTCAAGTACTTGTTTCTGAAGCCAGCCTCGTCGTTGTCCTTCCCGACCTTGTTCAATCGGCCCTCATCAGTCCAAACGAGGCGTGGCAAGCGATAGTCGATGAGACTTCGGGTTGAGTACCCGACTGGAACATTATTTCCCTCACGAACAAACGAGGCCGTTTCGGCGAAGTAGCCGGCGAAGAACGGACTCGTGGTGTCGGCACGTTCAAACAAGTCAGGGTGGTTGCACACTTTTCGGAACTGCATGACGAGGTTCATCAACGTGCCGGAATCCTGGTCGTCTCCGAGAGTCGCCTTCTCTATCAGATCCATAATACTAATCTGGTTCCTCAAGTTTCTGTAATAGGCGCGCTGTCGATAAGTGAGCTCGCAGAACACGTCGAGTTCAATCTTATCACCGAGCTCCTTTTGCACATGCTTCTTGACGCGGCGCAACATGAACGGCTTGAGGATCAAATGCAGCCGCCTAAGCTGGTCCTCGTTGAGCGTCGTGTTGCTCTGCGCGTGAGACTCGATATCCTTCGAGAACCATTCGCTGAATTCATCGTGCGAGTCGAACAGGGAAGGCATAATGAAATGGAGAAGGGCCCAAAGCTCCTGCATGTTGTTTTGGATAGGAGTACCAGTGAGAAGCAGTCGGTTACGGCAGTGGAAGCCAAGTAGACACTTCCAACGCGAACTTTGAGAGCTCTTGATGGCCTGCGCCTCATCGAGGATCATGTATTGCCAACGCATCTTCTGGAAGTAAGCGACGTCGGAGACCACGAGCTGGTAAGATGTAACTAGGACATGGAAAGGCGCATCTTTGCGGTAAGTGTTGTGCTTGCGGTCCCAGAACTTGCGTAGCACTTTTCGATCGCCAGCAGTTCCCCAGTACGGGAGGACCTTGAATTCGGGAACGAACCTTGCAATCTCCTGCTGCCAGTTGTGTAGAGTGGAAGCCGGCGCGACGACAAGATACGGGCCCCAGATATCGTGCACTTCGGCGAGGTAGGCCATGACAGAAATGGATTGGACCGTCTTGCCGAGACCCATCTCGTCTGCCAAAATTCCGTTGATGCCCTGCTCGTAAAGGTTTGCGAGCCAGTTTAGACCCTTCAGCTGGTACTCCTTCAGTTGGCAGTTGAGCAATTTCGGCTGCTCAACCGTCACGTCACCAAGACCCGTGGGATTCTGGAAGTTCATCTCGCCATCTTCATCCATATCGTTGTCAGTCTTGTTGAAGCTTCGTGCTTTCTGTTGAGCCTCTGCGATGGCATTCTGGGCATTCGCCATAGCAGCTTGCCTGAGGGTCTCCTCGTCTTCAGCATCGAAATCGAGCTGATTAAAGTCCGTAACCTTCGCGCCAACCGGGCCAGACGGTTCTGAGTCGTCGATATTGGATCGCTTGGCGGGGGCGTTGGCATCTGGCGCAATATCTGGGTTGTCAGTGCTACGCTCAACCTCGTCCGTCTTAATCTTCTTGCCGATGAAGTGAGAGTACAGCTCGGTCTGCGAGATAAGGAAGTTAAGCTTTCTCTTCTGACGAGCAGCTTCACGGTCGGCTTCCTCCTTGCGGGCGTTCTCAAGCTCCTGTCGCTCAGCCGCCTTACGCAGCTCACGTTCCTCACGTTCGTTGCGCTTCCAGAAGCTCATCATGTCGCGCATGCAACGCTTAGCACGGGCTTGAAGATCCTTGCTACCTTTGTTGGTACGAAGCTGCCAACGCTTAGCTTCTTTCGAAGCCAGTATGGCCGTCTTCTTGAGGTTCGAGGCCTTTGTGGCATAGGAGTCGGCGGCCAGCTTGTATGTCTTTGGGACATCCTTACGTGCAAGGTCGCGCCAGATCTGGTCATAGATCTGATTGTAGCCCTTGGACTGGAACTTGACCTCGAGAGGATTAGGCGGAGGGTCTTCAACAGACTTCTCTTTCTCCCTAAACTCCTTCGCGGCACCGTCCTTGGATTCCTTCTCTCTCTCCTTGGGATCCTTAGACGAGTTCTTGCTCAACTTAATTCGGATCTTGGTCTCTTCCTTGGTGGGAAGCTCCTCGCCGGCATCCAGAGCAGCCTGGGCCGCAATAGCCGAATCCTTCTCTGCCTGTTTTTGCTCCTTGGACTTCTTCGGCCGGTTACCACTACGACCTTTGCCCTTGGCCTTGGCACTGGCCTCCAAATCCGTGGCCTGGAATGTTGACATAGTGCCTCCCTCCAAGTTCAGCTCAAGTGGTGCCAAATTGCGCGCCGGGCCCTTGATACCCTTTTGTAGGATGAGCTTGGTCTGCTGGGCCTTTTTATTAGCTCGCTCCGCGTCCCGCAGCCATTTAGCTCGTTCGGCTTCATCTTCAGCTGCGAGTGCCTTGGCCAACGCAGCTTCCTTCTGCTCAATGGTGACTTGCATCGACTTCTCTCTGCGTCGCTTCCGTTGCATGTCCTTCTTGCGCTCCTTCTCAGCGAAGATTTCGCGCTCCCGAACTTCTTGTAACGCGTCATCGTAGCGCAGCGCGTCGTATCGGCGCTTGCCATAGCTAGAATGCTCGCGCAGCTTCATCGATAACGAATTCGTCAGGTCCCCTCGTCGAGCGAGACGGTCATCGTGTTCAGCTTGTTCCGTGTCCAGCTTACGCTTCTTCATACGCCCGTGGAAGAATTCTCGTTCAGCTTCAAGCTCGGATAGATCGACATCTTCCATCTCGGCGTCAAGCTGTTCGAGAAGGCTCTGGATCTTCTTCTCCTTATCGGCCGACAAGGCTTTCGGCTTGACCTGGCCATTGGCCTGTCTCTTGGGTGCCCTCGTGGGAGTGTCCTTGACATGGTTGGCGGAAGACCGACGTGAGTCTTTTCTCGAGCTACCCTCGTCCTTCAGGATTGACTCGCGCCCCTTGCTCTTACGAGCTGGCTTTTCCTTAAGCTCAGCCATGATTGGGGCTTTGGGCTTCGGAAGAGGTTCGGCGCTGGATAGAATGTTGGAGAAGGACATCAACTCGGCTGCACGGCTTGGGGTCTGACAAAGAATGGAGGTCAGCAATTATCAACACGTATTGATGGATAAGGTATGACTAAATGGTTACCGAGAGCACGTACACTTGATGAAGCTGGTTCTGGATTCAATAATGAAGGCAGAGACGGTGCCGGTGTAGGGGTGTGGTGATTGGTAGATGAAATGGGATCAAGTGCAGCACGGTTGTGACGCGAGGGGGAGGATGCCAAATTAAGGGCTTTGTTAGAAGGGCTGGTTGGTCGGTCTTCGTTTTTGGGATGCGAGTGCGAATGCGGGCTTCGTGGATATTTGGCATTCACTGATGAGGGCGAGCCGTAACCATTATGGTATTGTTGGTTGGATTCGGACTTGGGTTGAGGGAAATCATACGGGTCGGATCGCTGGGAGATGACAAGAGGATTAGCGGGAAAAGTTGATGATCGAGGGTTCCAGATGGCAAATTGGTGGTAATCAAAAAAATTGATGATGGTCCTTGTCTAGGTTGAACGACCAAGACGGATGTTCGCACACTGCCACTAAGCAAACTTGGGGATTATTTGGAATGTGTGATTTTTCGGAAGGTAAAGAGTCAAAGTTCTAAGCTGACAAGACAATACAACGAACGAGCTTTTCTTTCGCTACTAGGGAAAGAGTCGTCGCCCCAACGCCATGCAAATAATACGCTTATGCTTTTTACACGTACAAAATCGTGCGAGATCTTGGGTTTATACCGTGAGGCGGGCGTAACGTGTATGTAAGATTATTTCCAACACTTACCTGCTTGGTCCAGTTGTCGGAAACTCTTCTCTCCTTGGTGGTGTCGGTAGTCGGGTCATAGAAACTGCCTGGAGCCTTTTCTCGCGAGGGCGGGTGGAAATCCGGCGGCGATAGGTGCCCCGAGGTTTTTGGAGCTTGCAGTGGCGATGCACTGGCACCATTGGTCGATGACATGGCTGACGACGATGCCATGATTGAGCTCAAGGCTCCCGGCGGAGGAGCCAGAGGTGGCAAAGACGAAGACAAGGCTGACGATGCAGTCCCTAGTAATGCCGCCGACGACGATAATGATTGATGCGACGCGTTATTATAGGGATGCGCGAGCGAAGTAGTGAGTGGCGGTCGCGTCGTCACAGGCGTAGCTGAAGTCGAAGCCGAAGTGGGTGATGCAGGCGTCGTGATGGATGAGAGGGAGTGGAAGTGGTTGTTTGGCGACGGGGAATGGAGAAATGAGGGAGAAGGAGTTTTAGTTGTGGTGTTGTTGGTGGTAGTGGTAGTAGTAGTTGTGGCGGCGGGCTGACGAAAATCTAATGATTGCGTCGTGACGGTCGGAGATGTTCTGTTGCTGCTGTTGCTTGTGCCAATGCTTGCACCGGCACCAGCGTTCCCATTGTGGGTGTGGTGGGCGAAAGCGTGGGCGGCGTGATGTGCGCGGCCTTCCCGACGGGCAATGAAATCCAAATTATTAGAATTAGCACTGGCGTCGAGCTTGTCTCTGTTGCTGCTGCTGCTGCTGCTGCTGCTGCCATTGCCGCCGTTGGAATTGGAGAAACGTGGTCCCAGCGTATCTGAATATGTGCCCATCCCCATCCCTATCCCTATCCCTATCCCCATATTATTGTTAGAGCTTATTATTCCTTGTCTTGACTCTGATCCTGATCCTGACGCCGAACTTGAATTCGACCCCAACTGCTGCGATGTAGGAGCGCCAGTTGTCGAACTGCTTTTTCTGCTCTCGTCTCGACTATCGTCTGAGCGTTGGAGAACCGTCGCGTGAAATCCGTTGGACGCCATCTTTGCTTGACTGACTTATTAACTTGTGCGCTCACTCACTCACTCACTCGCTTGCTCGCTTCCTAAAGGGAGAGATCGCCAGTCGATTTCAACCGTCTTACTTTCCTAACTCATCGTAACTGGGTGCGACGTAGCAGAGATGAGACGAGGCGTCGGATCCTAGAGATGCAATAGGTGGAGAAGCGCCTCGATCAACGAGATAGTAAGTAATTCGAGCCACCACCTGACCGAAACCGACGAAGATGGTTTTGAGGACGGCGCGTGTTGTCGCTAGCACGTATATCCCGGTGGAGCTGCTGTTCTCACGTGCGAAGACAGGAACCGGGACGTTCGTGACGTGAGCGGCCAAGATTTTCAAGATTTAGGTAGATACCAGAATAGATAGGTATTTGTCTACGATATTTCTTTGTCGCAAAGGGCATACGCTGCGGCGTGAAGATTGCTTGGACGAGATACGACCTTCAACAAGGCTAGCTTTAGGACCGACAGTAAATTCCGTGGCGGTTTGGGCCGATTGGGGCGAAATTCTAGTCTAAATCATAGTTGGCGATACATGCGAAATGTGGTTGAGGACGACGACTAGTATAGGACTAGTGAGTGCGACGACACAGACAGATGACGAATGTTTAACTAATGAGATGGGAAGAAAACGGAAAAGAAAAGGGCGACGGTGATGGGGAAGGGGAAAGAAACGGGTAAAGAAACAGTATAGAAAGGCGTAGGCCGGGTAGACATGAGGTGAAGGTAGAGAGAAGGTTGAGGGATGGGATGGGATGAGGGTGGATGCGTGGATGTGGTGATGACCTCGATCGTAGGTATTGTAGGTATCGTAGGTATCGTGGTATCGTTATGTAGGTACCTTCAGGTAAATACATCTAAAAAGGGTATAGGAGTACATGATAGGACTGGATGATGCTGGTGTTAAAGCTTGAGCTAGAGGCATCCATGACATTCGCATTGAAAATGGGGTCGTTGATTAGCCCGTTTTCGTTAGGTACTTTCAGGACCGTAGCTGCATGAAGTCCCGTTCTTGCCTCTTCGTCACTGATTGATGTGGACTTGGGTTGGTCACTGCCACAGCGCTTTCTTCCTTCTTCCACTTTCTCACTTTCTCACTTTCTCCCTCTCATTTCATCTCCTCTTCTCTTATTTCGTCCTAGCCAGTACTAACAAAAGCACCATCACCGGCATCAGGACAGCCTCTCGCCAAGAGAAGTTGTTCCGTGACAGTGACGATCGATCCAGACGGGGACAGGCTGGAGAACAAGACCAGACCAAGGCCCAGACCAGTATCCTCCAGTCACAGGGCTCCCATACAAAAATCCGAGGAAAAATTCCTCCACATATGTCGAGCTCAGCGACCCCTGTCTCCCGCTCATCCAATAATAAATCCCTGCTCGCTCACGTCTCCGCACTACCTTACCCACTGCATGCGACTCTGGATCGCCTAAACCAGTAAAGGCTGCCAAGGCTGAAGATGCAGGTAGGAAACAAGAGAAAAGAAAGAAAAACAAAGGAGAGAAGAATAAGGATTATGGTGTGGTGTTCAAGTTGTGCACATAGTGAGTGGGCGGTATGTGCAGGTTTAGTTATTCATGTGGGTGGGAGAGGGGAGAATAACATTGAAGGTAATACCGACTGACTTCTGAATGAACTGACTGAGATGTGTTTGCAGAAACCAATCGATAAGTTGTAGGAGATATGTACACCTCCGGAACAGCCGCAATTTACAACATGTATAATACCTAGGTACGTGCATACGACGCGATAAGAGCTTTTCCTCTTCGGGCTAAATGCGGACCGCGTGCCAGGGGCTTTTCTACGTTTTTGCATCTTTGGGCGATTCCGACTCCAACTCGCAACACAGAACTCGCCAACAACACGAAACACAATCCTCTCGGGTGAGATATTTAAAATAAGGGCCACGGTTTCATCTATCACTCGCTACTCCGATATATCTCGTGGGGACTCGGGTAAGCAAGCATCAGCTGGCATCCGCACATTTGCCACCGTTGATAAACATCCTGGCCTCGTCAGTCGACAGGTTATCGGGCATTTCAGCTTCTTCGCTAAAATGTTGGGGGTCTTTTCTACCAAGTCGAAAAGATGCGATCTCTCCATCTCTGCTGACCTACTAGTACGGAGGATGGATATTATCCCGGCTCTCTTATGTAACACACCAATTTAACAGACGATGATAGATAGCCGAACGCGACAATCCAACCATTATCTCCCTCAATTGGACTCAAAGTTTTCACGCATCGAGATACACTGGTGAGAAAGGCTATACCTGGCACAGAGTCATCATCCGGGTTCGACAACACAGTGGACGTGAAAGGAAATAAGACTAAATTTCATCAATTGGTGTCATAATGCGAGCATGATCTCGGATATCCATATCTATCAAATACACCACAATTGCAACCATCTACCCCTTTCTTCCCCTTATTCGTGAAGAAGCGAAGATAATAAAAAGAAAATTAATTAACCCTCAAGGAATGAAAGAAATGAGTCAGTCAGTGAGCGACGAAGAATTGAAATATGCATCCGAACCACCCCTCTCCCTTTTTTGTACGATTCTTCCTTGCCCACTTCTCCTTCTGCGATCTTACGTGCCTGCGGGAAGGGATGGATAGAGGGAATGCGGTTGATTAATTAGACTATGCGCCAGCGGCGGCGCAGGCGCTGGACGCCTCGGCCCTCCTTGCCGTCGTCGCCCTTGGGTCCCTCCCACCAGTTCCAGCTGCCGTCGCCCGGCTCGTCCTTGCCGGAGTCGTCGGGAATCTCGGTTGGGTAGCTAGCAACGGTCGACGTGGAGTGGGGGTAGGTCAAAAAGGTAGTGGGGAACGCCGACGTGGGCTCGGGTCCCGTCACGGCGTCGACGGAAGAGGCCCCGATGGTGAAGGTGGGAATGGTGGGCTCGGCCGTCCCGAGCGTGATGCAGATGTCCTCGCTGCCGTAGCCGCCCTTGATGCATGTAGTTAACGGCAGTGACGATGTTCCGGTCACGGCGTCGGTGGTCCCGGTTGAGTAGACAATACTTGATGGCGACGGTGATACGGTGAACGTGCTGGTGGTTCGGGTTGAGATGTTGGTTGGGTAGCCTGTGGCCGATGAAAGGGTGGGGAATGTCTCGGTGCTGCTCGTTGAATAGGAGCTCCCGGTCACGGCATCCGTGCTGTCCGTGGAGTATGTGTAGGTCAAGGGGTATGGGAGTGTCACCGTCGACGTGCTGGTATAGTGAGGCAGCGAGTGAGTAGAGTGTCCGCTTGTCGGGAAGCGATGCGTCGAGGAGGTGGCTGAGCCAGTGACCGCGCTGGTGTCGCCTGTGCTGTGGGTTGACGTCGTGGATGGCGCGTGGACGGTGATGCACCCGTAGCTATAGGCGCCAACATACGTAGGCATCTCGTCGCAAATGGTGCTCTCAGTGGTGCTTAATGAGGTTACGGAGTGTGTGCTAGAAGTGGTGTGAGGGATTGTATACCTATCCGAATAGCTGGTGCTCGAAAACGTCGATGATCCAGGATAGCTGGAAGTGCAGGTAGTGCTCGAGCTACCACCTGCGCTATATGTCGAATAGGTCTCCACGCTTGACGAAGTGCCGGTTTCTGGTGAGGTTAAGGACGTTCCGATGGTAGAAGGAACCGATTCTGTCACTGAAGTCCCGTACGAGGAGCTCACTGTAACCGTAGAAGTCAATGTTGACTGGTCGTATGTCGACGAGGAGATTGATCCATGGCTAGTACTTGAGGTGCTATGGGAGATACTTGGGAATGATAGTGAGCTGCTCGAGGTGCCTATGGTAACGGTGGTTCTCCATGTGTGTGAAGTGCTGGTACTCGAATGAGTTGAGGGCGATGTCTCCGTTTCGGTAGTCCCAGACGAGATACTATACGTGGGAATAGTAGTTTCAGCGCTGGTAGAGCCCGTTGAAGACAACGATGGTACAGAGTGTGTGGTAATCCCCGAAGTGAAAGTGTTCGAAGTAGGAGCAGATCCAGTCCCAGTACTCAATGACGGATATGAAGAGGTCGAGTAAGTGTTAAACCAAGTCCAGGAGCCAGTAGTAGAGTTTGAGCTCACTGTCGACGATGCCGTATTATATGAAGTTGGGATGCTCTCCGTCTCTGAAGTAAACTCATATGAGGAAGTTGGGACGGATGTACTCCCACTCACGGTGTTTGAGCTGTAAGGGGCTGTGCTGGAAGCACCGTACGTTGAGGTACCTGTCTCACTGAAAGGGATAGAACCGGTGACCGTGGATGTGAGAGTTAGTGTGCTTCCATGAGACGTTGTCAAAGTTGTAAGAATTTCAGGAGGACTGGAGCTTGTCGTATATTCATCGGTGCTATTTCATATTAGCGTCGTTCATCGATAATAGTCACTAGTGGCATTATGCTTACCATGTGCTGCTTGAGCTCTCTGTCGAGCTTACAGTTGATACTGCGCTATAAGATGAAGTTGACAGCGTAATGTTGGTTCCGGGAACAGACGAGGGGTACATCCAAGAGCTGAATGGAACACTTGACACAGAGGACTCAGCAGTCGTCGACTCAGAATAAGACGATGGCACGCTGATAGAGGTGACAGAGCTTGATGTCAGGGTCACAATAGTGTTGGTCGAGGTAGTAGCAGGGGTGTAAGTCGAGAGAGTCAGAGAAGAGGATTCGAAGGGAGCCGTGGACGAAGTTCCAAATGTAGAAGTAGAGGACGGCCATGGGACGCTCGTTAGTGTCTGGGAACATCCAGTGAACACCGTCACAGTAGATACGCAACTACCGCCACAAACCGTGACGGTTGTCGTCACGGTGCTGCCCTCAGGCTGTTGAGGAAGAGCGTTGGCAAGTCTAGAGCTGGATTCATGTCAGTACGTGACAGATAACGTCGAAAGCGAAGGAACATACCCAAGGCCTAGGAAGGCCAGGCGTGTGATATGATGCATTGCGTGAGTCTCGAGGTATCAAGAAAATAAAACGAGTGTATGTGCCTCGAGCTGGCAAAGATCTTAGAGGAGCAAACTTTGAATCAGATCTGGGCCGGATACATTATCTCTTTATAGACCGTCCTGTCCTCTACTCTCAAATTACCTCATGGCTGCGTTTGTATTGGTACATAACACTCGATGGACCATGACAGCATCAACAGCTAGGGACCGCTGCATGGAGTTATGTGGATCTACGTTCGTATACACCGGGTAGCCTCAGATCCATGCGACATCCCGACGGAGCGAGCTTCATGGCACGGTCGTCTGTCCCGTGGAGAATTCACGTTGGATGAGTGTGGCCTGCACATGCTAGCTGCAGTAGTGCAAATTTCAACGACCTTGTCAGAATCGTTACCACTCTAAGACAGCATGCTTGAACAAAAGGACTTCCATGTCGTTGGAATTAGACTATTGGGTAATTCTCAACGACCATATGTCTCACAGGCACGTTTCCTGAGAGAAGACACAAGCTTATTCGTCGCTTCTCAGCCCAGGATAACGAGGTTCAAGCTCGGTTGCGGTGTGCAACGCGGTTGGGCTTCGGGATGGATCCCCTAGCGAGTTGTCCATATAACGGTTGACTACTTCCAAGTGATCCGAGGATTTTATTGCATAGGGTCGGTACCGGCAAACGGATTGCTCTAGTTTAATTGGTAAGGATATCGTTTGCTTGACTACATTTGGGTCTATTGATTTGCATGTTCCGATTCCATCAGCAAACTACGTCGCTACCAACGCCAGGGACAAGATCTTGTTCAACATGGAGTCATATCCCAATGCATGATTTGAAGCGGAGTAGAATGCAAAGATCCGTTGCACTACCAGACTTATGCAGAATCATAGCGTCGAGGTTCAGCTCATTAACGATGGCTGTAGCGTATCATGTCGTGTCGGGGGGTCTACATGACTGTGGCCATCGTTGTTGGTATCTTGTGGGCCAAGTATCACCATCGATGTTGTCATTCTTATCGATTTCCTTGAATACAACGACCAACAACAACCTTGGAAGCGGAAAGTTGCTTCGGTCGTAATTTTACGTGCCTTGCAGCTGCTGAAGATGCAGGTTCCCGATGCCGTCCGACGGCGTACAGGGAAGTGACACGTATTAAACCAACGAACCGACTGGGTAAAGGATTACACTACGAGAAATTCGAGAGCAAGTTATTTACAGGCAGATGATTTTGGTAAGTTTGTTTAGCTATCATTGAACATTATAGGTATTGTACGTCATGTAGTCAAAAGGTGAGGAGATAATTTATCCCTGATTTGCGAGAGTTGATGGAGACGAACAGCAAAAGCCGGGAGAACAGAATGCTGTCTGCCGTTAAATCCACGCTTCAGACAGAGAAACCTCCGAGCCGTGATGAGAGCAGATACCCGTAGCTTCGTGCTATTTTCTTCGTATTTGGTTGGACACGCAGATTAGCTCACGGGTATAATTGCGGATGGACAAGCTGTGAATAGGCCGAGACCTTATGACCCTACCATGTGTTGGATAAACTGTTGTACGTATAGGTATAGACCTGATCCCTATCGATTGAGGATCAGGGTTGATCCAAGTAATGATCAATTCGCCTCAAAATGTTTCTCACCTTGCTTGCAATGAAGGACGAGCGCATTGTAAGAAGACTAAGACATGAGACGACGGACAAGCAGACCGAAGAAATGGTCTGCGGAGTTGTGTGACTTTCACACAACCTTCAATTTCACCCATCAATTTTGATTTCTATAATGAACTCATTTCTCACGCGATATCTTGGCCGTCCTCCGCCAACGCGCGGTTCGGGACGAAGTCCCACTACGGAGCCTCGTGCGGCAGCCTAGGACATGCCTAGGAGAGTGACAGGGATGAAACGACGTGCCATGTGCCTTGAGAATCGGTTGATTGAAGTGAACCGAATATACGAGGCAGATATCATCGTCCACGGGAGAGTCGGGCGCCGCTACGGCAATCTAGCCATGGCATATGCACAACTACGGCTGCGTGCCTACCGAACCACATATTGGACCACGGGGATGTCTAAAAGCCGGCAGCCGGCACTGCGCCAATGCGGGGTGTCATCTATCACAGACAGTTGACAAGATGGTGAATCCATTGAGGTAAGGTGGAGATGAGTTTCATGATATCTGGTGAGATGACTGGAAAGCGTTCAGACAACTGTATGTGCTTCAACGTCACCTAAGCCTCAAGGCTGCTTGCAAGAGGAATTGCGTGTTCAAATAAGGTAGCTTACTCGGAATCTGACTTAGTACGTAACGAATTCATCCCAATCGCCTCATCCTTCGGATGGTAGTCTGTCTGATATCTCCGTCGGAACCTATGCCACTTCGATGACCTCGGTAGGAGTGCTATATGGATGCTCGTGGTCTTCGTGGCCGAGTTTAGGATGCGTGTTTGTAAGTTCCCCAAGGTAACTGATTTGAACGAGCGCGGCGAAGGGTGCGAAGTCCCTATGATAGACGACATCGTATCATTGAACAAGATTCGCCATCGGCCTTGATGCTATGGATCGAACGACTGATCTCAACAGGCAGGGAGAGAACAGCCATTCTTCAAGGACAGGAATCTGGGTTCAGGGGACGTAATAAAATGAGAGGCGGACAGTTGTCTTTATCCCTCATGAATCGCCCTGACAGAAGGGGTTCGCATGAACGCCGCGTGCCGCACGCGCTGTGGAACAGTCCAGATCTCAGGGGGAGTCAGAGATGTCGGCCCTGAACAGAATGTTTGGGAATAACTCCAAGTCCGACAGGAGATTCCTCACTCTGCTAGGAATCAATTCCGGCCATCTTTCGAGCCTACTGCGAGGCATTCGGGGATTGCAATAGTGCGCGGGAAGATACCGCGGCGGCTTTCCCAACGACGACTTCAATTTCCACCATTCCTGGTCAGATATTGAACTGGCTTTCAGTTGTATACAATACCATTCAATTGAAGCGTCGAGGATTGCCGACACTCATTGAGACAGCAGATCTTTCACCGCTTGGCACTGGTCACTTTTGGGGGAGAAACACACAATCTCCTCGGTGGCGCGCAGTAGTGCTGGCGGGTATGAGACAAATCATTCTCAAGGGCGTTGAAAAGGTGTCGATCATCATAGGTGGCCATTCCTATACTGGGCGAAGAACACCGACTATTGACGGTCGACAGCGGAATAGCCTACGAGGGCGAAAAAGTAAATACCACGAGACATAGTGAACACGCGGCCAGGATTTCGATATATAAGTCTCTTCAACCGCCGTCCCTCAAGTCAGTTTTCTTCTCTCACCATCAGCATCAAAAACCCAAAAAAACCCAGAGCACTCTCTTACGACCCACACTCTTTTACATCATCTCATCAACGCTCGCTTCAATCCAAAGCAAATTCACTCTTTTAGCAAATCTCCAACAACCAACTTACGCCAATCAAAATGCAGTTCTCCATCGTCGCCACTCTTGCCTTCGCCCTCGGCGCCATGGCCGCTCCCCAGAGCTCCGGCTCTTCCAGCCTCACTCCCGTCCCTGGTGACGTTACTGTCGGCCAGGCCGGTGACACATGCGGCTCCGACCTCGACCTCAGCTGCTGCGACAAGGTCGACCAGTCAGGCGATGCCATCAACACGGCCAGCGGCCTCCTCTCCGGTCTCCTCGAGGGTGGTCTTGAGGGTGGCGAGCTCGGTCTCTTCGATGGCTGCTCTAAGTTGAACGTTGCTGCTGGTAAGTCTCCAG
The DNA here is from genome assembly GCA_022578875.1 of Hypoxylon crocopeplum. Classification (NCBI taxonomy): domain Eukaryota; kingdom Fungi; phylum Ascomycota; class Sordariomycetes; order Xylariales; family Hypoxylaceae; genus Hypoxylon; species Hypoxylon crocopeplum. The sequence continues at coordinate 130,499 of MU399606.1, read as the reverse complement.
TCGCTCATGACCTTCGCATGTTCCCCTTACTAACTAAGATCTCCCAGTAATTGGCCTTACTGATCTCCTTGAGAGCCAGTGCAAGCAGACCCCCGCTTGCTGCCAGCACTCTGGCATGGAACAGGTAAGAATACTATCTTCCCATCTCTTCTACACACTTGCTAACTATCCAACAGGAAGGTCTCCTCAACGTCGGTCTTCCCTGCGTTGCCCTTGGCAGCGTCCTGTAAATGCCAGCCTCGTTTCAATACGACTCGCATTATCGGTGCATAGCAATAGGGGATATGAGATATGTGGGGGTGTAATGTTGGGGAGAGTGCCAAATTGTATTGTTTAGCATGATTCGTCGCTTAAATCTAACTTCAGTCGCTCGTTACTTCATCTGTCTTCCCCTGTGGCTGTCTTTGCCCTGTTCCTGGTTTTGCTTTCCTTACCTATCGCTCGATCTTCCCCATTCGGTCAGTTCTATACCAGCCTATCTCTGTCTTGTTAGCCTCGGTCTCGAGGCCTTTTCAACACCAGGCAGCCCGTGCACGGTTGTGTCCAATGGATATCATCTGAGATCAATCTGCCATCCCACCAGATTCAGTGTAACTCCTCTTCCTCGCGCTCCTTAGGTGATACTCGCGGCCCGTAACACTCTCAGAGCGTTCCAAGTTGAAGATTGATATATGTATTGTTAGACCAAGCAACCAAGTCCGTCCTGGAAAACATCTCTCTGCGTCTACACGAAGAAACAAACCTCCCTCCAAAGTGGTATCATATCCATACGCCCGAGTAGAGATCCATTATATCGTAGTCCGTCATAAAATCATGCCAGATTGAGTTGGCCAATATCTGGATTTAGAGGAAGATGGTGCCATATACGTGAAAATGCTTTAGAATCTCAATGCCCCTTCGCCGTAACAGCATCAACTGCAAGCAATTCGACTCGGCCAATATATAGCCTCATGACGTGACACACCGGGTCACCCCAAATGAGACCCCTCAGCTGCTCGTCGGTAGCTACCTGAGCCACGACTCCCTCGTCTAATCGTTCTTCGACGGTCTTCGCTCGCTTGACTTTCGCGTTCGAGTTCCCCGATCTTAACACGATGATTTGCCCAGCGTTGCTGAGGGTACTCGACGGAACCTTCCATATCGGGCCCTTAGGCTTTGACTTATGCGACTTAGACGATGAGTGGGACCGGCTGGATTTCATGGACACCCTGGACGTCTTGGAAGCAAGAGATGTGCTAGAGTTACTACCGTGAGGTTTACTGTGCTTCGAAGATGAGTTCTTTGCCGGGGGAAGCTGTTTGCTCGACCCTTTGGGTTCCGTTGGAGCCGGGGCGACGAAAAGTTCAAGAAGGCTCTTCACGTAAGCCTTGTCGGCCCGCGCGACGGGATCCCCTTCATTGATGAAACTGAGGAAGACGGACTTCTTAAGCTCGGGTCTATTCGGCTTCTGCAGGGGGAAGAGCGAAACTGGCGGCGTTCCGAACGTGATACAGTGTACTCTCTTAAAGCAACCGGTAAGAATATTTAACTCGGAGGATGCAGCTTTGGACGTGGCTAGCATGTGTGCGTAGAGGAGAGAGGCAATAGCACCACCGGCCGAGTGACCAGTAATGAGAAGCGAATACGAACATCGCCGAGGGTCTTCTTCTAAGAGATGGCGAAGTCTGGCAGCGACTGGGGATATCATCTTTCGCGCGACTGACAGAAAGCCTGCATGGCATAAGTTTTTCGGGTCGTCCTACATTCCGTCAGATATGATGAACCGAGCTCTCTAGGCAATTGTAAACTCACGAGAAACCCGGTTGCTGCTGTCGGCGCAGTGTTCAGATTCACGGACCAGTCCATGAATGTCGCTGTCCCCCGGACTGCAAAGACAATGGTATCCATGTGATCCATAGGAACGGACTTGATGCGCATGGCTTTAGCTCCTGTCCTCCAATCGGAATCCACGTGGGCGTCTCGTTCGGCTCCCCTCGGATTCTCGTACACTCTCTCCGAATACTTTGCTGCTAGACAAATGAGAGGGTATGTTGGGATGTATCTGGTGAATGTCAGTATTATCGCGGCAACGCTCACGCACAGGATCACATACAACCGAAGCGGCGGTAGATTTTGCGGCAACTTCGAGTTTGCATATAGTTCTACCTTGGCGAAATAGCCGCGAGAAGAGAGCGACGAGGCTAGCGCGCTGGCCTGTCCTTTCGCAGTTTCTTTCGTTGTCTCCTTTTTGCCCTTCTTGGGGAACCCCTTATGCACGACGACTTCCTGCGATGGCTCGGCCGCAGGAGGGGGTGGTAAATTGGACTGATACATGAACAAGTCATTCTCGTTCCCAACATACTTGTCCCGGTCGATCAACGTCATCACGTCATTGAAACTGCTACAAATCTGGTCGTACATCGCTGCGGTTTGGTTGAGCAGCTGTGTACCATACGGGTGCCATCCCGGGAGGCCATCATTCACCATTTGGTGTGGTATTATTTCACTTATGTTCACGACCGGCCCCAGCTTGAGTTTGCTAGTAGCACACAACCCATTGCTTTGAGGATATGGGTTGGCTGGTGGCGGATGAGAGGTTGGCGGGCCTAAGTAATAATGTTGATTTACCACGATAGGTAGATAGTGCCGTTGATCACGGTATTGAGGGGATGGAGTCGGTCCAAGTGGTAATGTATTGTTCCAACCAGGCGGCGGCAATGGTGGTGGCTGCGGGAGCAGATAACCAGCAGGTTGAACGGGAGCTGGAGTTTGGTATGGTCTGTCGTGAGGATGCCATTGTCGTGGTGGCACTTGTGGTTGCGGCGGAATTGACGATATGGGATGATCAACATTGGATGGCGGACTCTCTAGGGATTGCTTCTTCTTGGATCGGCCGAATAACCCCATGGTGATTCACTGCCAGGTCTTAATTGTGCATGTAAGTGTATGCTGGAGAGCCTGCTATGTCATCTGAGAGGCCAATGAATAGGCTCATCGATTGGTGGTTATCCTAACGGCTCTGGGAGACTAGTAACTGAGAAATGAAACACAAAACTTAAGGAAACAGGACGACAAGTCGGCTCTTCGAATCGAACAATAAAGGGGGTATGACGAGAGGCCATCGTATTTTTGTTTAAAAGCATGTTACAGAAAGCAATCAGCCCATCAACAACAACCTGCAGTATCCGTCCCGAGGTGCTCAAAGCCCAGTGGAAGCTATCAGAGTCGGGGTGCTCTCCAGCGGGTATGCCTTGCCGTTTACAGAATACCGATCACGAATTATGGCATTTCTGAGCTGTGATTCGTCGACAGGGAGTCATCCGATGCCAATCATTTCGTCAGGGGCCATGACTGCGGTCAATCGAGACTAGTCCGGCAGAAGAACAGACGAACCACAAGCTTCAGATAGAGCGAAGCTGTAGGCTTATGCAGGTAACCTTGCATGTTTGCCATGTGAATGGCCCCCGCAAGGTGCCGCGGGGCATCTCATTGCGACTTGCTAGAGAGCCTAGAGCTGCCGATGCTTAACGACCAGTGCTTTGAGACTCGTTGGAGATTGAATCCTCTACATTTTCTGGTGGTTTAAGGCCCCATGCATATGCATACTGCAACTAGCCGCCGGCAACGAATAAATTCTATTAGTAGACTATATTCTTGAAATAACGAGATAAGAGGTCTTGATATTAGGGTGGTAACCTAGGCAAGTCGTGGTGGATGGCGATTCGGGGTGACTCGGATAGTAGTGGGCTGTGGACTCGGTGGAAAAGATGTGCAAGCCCTCGGTCACTTAGCCTCAGCGGATGGTGCTGGAGATGCCGGGTTGTGCCCTCAGCCTCAACGGTGGCTTGTTAATAGTTCCTTGTTATGTACCTGATAGGTGTATAGGCTTGCAGAGAGCCAATAATAGAGGCCCATGATTTCCTACATACATGACATATGAAATGGACCTCGGTAGGATGGTGAGACTCGGGGTCCATAATTGATGTTGGTGAGTTATAAAGGTATTCCGTCATACCTAGAATCTAAGAGTTGTATTTCTAATCGTAGAATGTTTAGTAGTCGTGGATTGAACCCGACAGGACGGTTCGGGATCGATGTGCCACTGCCGGGTGGGTTATTATTACGTAGGTAGCTGAGTGGTGACCGAGAAGCCTTGTTACATCGATGAGGTTTTTTCTTGATGAGTTTTTTCATTGAAGGAACTTGGAATGAAGTTTACTAGTCTTTTCGAATATGAGACAGACTTTGCAGGCATGTACCTCCTTACTATGAGAGGTGAAAGATGAAAAGATGAAAAGATGAAAAGATGAAAAGATGAAAAGGGCTAAAGTCGGAACGTTAACGGGCAGTTGTCGGGATAAAGGAGCAAAGACAGATGGCAAGCCACAATCCAGGCACCAGCCTCACCTGTCTAGGTTAGGTATCTTTAGAGCATTCGGTTACAGGGGTACCCCCAGTCGCCTAATCATCAAGAAACATTTCGGGCATCGGATTTGGATCGTTTGTTAATGCGACTTTACCAAGACAATTGGAAGGTTCATATCCCCTCGACAGTTTCTCCCGACAGACACTTCGAGAGATGTCTCCCAAGACGCTATGGACTTTGTCAGTTCCCAACCTGCTCTTCTCCGGTTATCATGATGGAGAATACTAACTAAAGCTGTAGTGGTCGCGCCTCATAGCAAACACCCGGTTGTCCTCGGGGAGCTCCAACAAGGATTCTGCACACGATCCCATAAGACGTCGCCAACGCTTCGAGAAAGAATATAGCCAACTTCTGGTGAGTCCATATGTTACTTCTATCCGACGAGGAACTAGAACTGATCTTTGACTAGCAAATATGGCGAAAGTGTTCGAACCTGGCTCGAGACGAGGACGCCGCCGAGAATATCGAGATTCGCCTCCAAGGGCTCACCAACATCCTCGCCGACGAGTCCCGTCGACCCCTTCCCCATCCGTGTATTTCCTTTTGTGCCACGAAACAGATCTACGTCCCGATCGCGAAGATAGCGACAACTTCATACAATGAGTGGATCATCAAAGAAGCTGTCTTGTTTTTTGCCACGCTCATCGAGAGCGAAGAGGAAGCTTTCGTGGAGAATGACGCGTTTTCCGCGAGCTTGACTAACCTTCTCGTTCGCATCACTGGCGCCAACAGTATCCGACTCGGACCCGATACGGAAGTAAAGGTTGTCGAACTCGCCTTCAACATTACCACCAAGATCCGACTCGAACCCCACATTCTCCCTGCCTGGTTCAAGTCCCACCCCGAGAGCCATGCGAACGACGAGAAGAGCAAAGACCAGAGAGAAAAGTTTGCCGGGAGGACACAGAAACAAGACTTCCCTCTCTTCTATTTATTGATGGATTTTATACATCATGAAGGGAAGATCGGCGACTTTGCTCGAACTGGTCTGCTCTACATCATTGAAGCTGCCTCTTCTTCTGTGGCCCTCGAACAGTGGATAGTAGAAAGTGATCTTTCTACTTTGATGGCTACTGGGCTTGGTGCGCTATATAGCCAGCTTAGCCGGAAGCTTGTCATCGATCACCCTCCAGAGAATCTTCCCCCAGTTCTTGCTCTCTCTGACTATCAGCATCCAACGTCCACATTCGAAATCATCAGCTCCTGCAATCCCGACTTTCAGCTACATCTTGAAACATTTCTGTCCCACTTGCTGTTTTGGCAAGATGTCCTTAACCATTGTCGATCAGTAGAAGTCAAGTCAACCCTCCTCGAGCATTTCCAGGTCATTTTCCTACAACAATTATTGTGAGTGCGAAATCCTGTTTGGCCCAATATTATTCAAACGCTGACCATCAAAGATACCCCTCTCTCCTGGAGTCCTCTGATGTCGATGGAGGCTCATCTGTAGCTGTCTTGACTTACCTTCGACGTATACTAGAAACGCTAGATCATCCTGACATGATCAATCTCATTCTTCACTACCTTCTAGCTCTCCCCGATACGGATTCATTGGCTCCATCCGCCACTGAGCCATCTGTGAGCGCCGCACGGAAGCGGAAGTCTATGGACCTTGCAAGCATGATGGCCACCAAAGTAGAATCCAGTTATACGCCGCTACTCTTCAACCTAGTCGATTTAATTCACTCTTGCCTAAAATCTCGGAATCAGCAAACTGTCTGTGTGACGCTTCAGCTTGTGGCGGCGATCCTTAAGCGGCATCACCGATACGCAATCACGACCCTACTCCACACCGAAAGCATTGATAGCAACGCTTCGCGCAGGACCGTAGGTGCTCACCAGCAAGAGGTTGAGTTCCTTACGACTCTGGCTGGCACTGTTGGTGGCCAAGATAATTTCGATGATGTTTACGACAACATCCTCAAAGACAGCATGACGCGCGTAGAGGGTCACCCGTGCTCTCTCAAACTAGTAGCACCAAAGTTGTCAACTAATAACCACAATCTACCGGCTATCCCTGATAGTCTGCCTGGCGCACCTCGAGATGTCCCACCGCATACACTGAGTGCGGATGACCCTCTCTTTAACAGTATCCTGGACATTCTCGAAACCTTCTTCATCAACCCCGTCGAGATGAACCTCTCGGCAACTGAGACTCTCATTGACCTGTCAGTATGCGGGTACATATCCGTAGAAGGGTGGCTTTTACGTCACCCGAGACGCTATTCATACGATGAGGATGCGGGTGAGCTTGCGTCGCTGCCTCTGGACCCTGCATCTCCCCCATCCACCGAGATTGAGAAGTTGCAGGCAATTGTGAGATGCCGTCGCTGGCCAAAATGGCAGGCGTCGGCCCTGCCCCGCGTACTATCTGTTTTGGAGTCTCTTGCGGATCAAGTTGATTTCTTTCGGGCTTCGGTACCGCGATTCGAGGAACTTTTACAGCAGCGCCGCGAAGCTTTCCAGACAGCTGACGCGGTCGTGCTGAACCAGCCGGCAATCCGGCCAAGTTCTACAACAGGGACCTCGCTGCCGGATCTAGCAAGCCAGGACGGCTCTCGTGCCGCGTCGCCGGCGCGACCTAGTGGGCTTGAGGGGTTTGCGCAAAGGATATTGTCTGAGCTAGGAACTCCGAGCCGGTCAGGCAGTCCGCGTGGGCGGAAAGAAATACATCGAGGCTCGAGTGCAGCCTCAGGACCATCGGGTGGGTTTGGGTTCGCGACACCCCCTCCGAAATCGATGTCCGCCCCTCCAAAGGAATTTCCTTTGAACTATGACAGTCCAACCAAGGGCGGGTTGGTACGATCATTCTCACCTGGAAGCCTCCACTCTGGCAGAGATAGCCCCGTGGCCAGTCAAGCCGCCGCATTCGCAGCGGTCGACCAAGGAATATTGGCTCGGCAAGTCAGCTTACCAGCCCAGAAGCTCGAGCCTATTCCGCTAGATTTTGACCGAAAGAATGCCAATAGCTTAACGGAACTTGAAGAGGAACAGAATGATGAAGTTGAGGCGAACATAGGAGCCCTGGACGAGCAAGACGGCGAGGATGAAAGCGAAGTTGGAGACCAATCTATGGCCCCGACGCCACCCGAAACGCCACTCGAAGTAAAGACGGCATCGGTCTCACATATTCTCACCAACGTTATTATCTACCAACAGTTCTTATTAGAATTAGCAAGCTTGGTACAAGTTCGCGCTGGGTTGTTTAGTGAGGTCAAGTTTGCTTAGGGGAGGATAGATTAGGTTAAGCGATCATTCACGACCGTCACGGGTGATGGCAGTTTTCTTACATTTCTTTTCGGAGAGCATTAAGGATACCATACCGCACATATCGGGCGCCGGAGGTTGCGTCCTGTAGGAACTGGCGGGCTTGGGGACGCTTGCATGTCACGGGTTCACGATGCACATAGAAAGAGAAGGGGGAGCGCGCATGGTTTTTACTCCCTGGTTCCGGTCCTGGCCACTCGGAGGTTTCCCGTTAGTTTCACGATAGATACCATTTATTGCATCAAATTCTGTTCAGTGAAGAAGGAGATCGACCATGGGCTCTCGATCACCGGGTCGCGTTCATGTTTAGACCATGCCGTGTTAGCATTAAACTGATGCTGCGCAGCAATTGGATGTAAAGTGAGGTGACATAACAGACATCTGCACATGGGTTTAAGGGGACTAGGGCCATTAACTCATGACTAGACGAACGTCGGACTCCATTTCGCCTTGAGAATTAGCTTGCAACCGCAGGCTTAGCCAGGTCGGCAGTAGATGTCGTCCGGGTCACTTTCAGGAGCCGCTTGACTGCCTCTGTCCATGGCTTGCCACGCAAATAGAGCGATGAGACGGCGTACTCTAGGCTGAAGCGCTATAGCGCTGCACGCTTTTATGCTGGTCCTGCCACGACTGGTTGCTTGCTGATGGACCGGTAGATATGAGGACCTATGAATTGCGCATAGGATCGACGTAGTGTTAATGAACGTTAGTCGAGGAATTATTATTACGGCTAGGGGTCTAGGTAGATACGAAAGGAGAAGGAAGACCGAAGAGATTGGATGAAGCCTTACTGTATAGCAGCAATGTTGCTAGACGTGTCATTGACCTCCTCTAGTCGCTAGGTACACCGTCGCATGCAAGGATGCCAACTTCGGATTGTAGTATATGCATCTCTCAGGGGTCACAAATTCGAGTATAGCGTGATGGAAGCTAATCGTTTGTTGGAATTCACCGCTCTTGAGAAGCCAACACTCGAGTGAAGGGAGAGATAATAGAGTTGGGTGGCAGAGGGATCAGATTAAGGATAAGCCAACCCACCTTGGCATCCTGGGAAGCACATAACTGTCTACATTGTTAAGGTGACATAGTCTCCGTGGCTGAACTGGGGCAGATGGATGGTAGAAACGAACACTCTTTGAAGTTATAGGTCCCTAAATAAAGATCCTTTGGTTCCATGACGAGCAAGGTCAAGGTACGAGCAGCTAACATGGTGCTTCTCCAACCTACATATAATAAACCTAAAAAATTGGAATAGCGAAACGCGTTCTTCTAAACTTGATGTCTAGTAGACATTCCGGCGCGCTGTAAGACCGTTGCAAGGGATTCAAGGGATTCGAGGAACCCTTACACCATGCCAGCCAATCAACGCCAACTATCCATCCCTTTTAGTCAACTCGCTGGTCAGGGGGCCCCATGTCTGACCACTACCGACATCCTACTTGTCCCATTGTCTGGCATTGCTATACTCGCGACGCGAACGAGTTTAGGAATGAAAGGAAAATGAATTTCCTTGTGTCGGAATGCGGAAGTCCTCGATTACGTGTGGCTTATCTAAGTCCGGGGTGGGAACGCGGGAATGTGGGGCTGTGCCGACAACGAGTGCTGAGTAATGACGGGGCTCGGACAGCAAACTACAACGGTAACCTCGGAGGCAGTCGCGAAGGGGTCTAGAACAAGGAAAATAACGATCCGAAATTATAAGAGGAAATGCGGAGGTTTTGTTTCTATGTGTACTTTGGTACTAAGGTTGGGCTGAAGTGATGTGTCTAATGCTCTTGACATCTCGGCTTCTAATTTAGCTAAGAGGTATGAATGCAAGAACATAGGATATTGATACTGTAAGATAAATACGAATAGTAAGAGGCTGGTACTGGGAAAATTGCTGAGACCTTTTTGCTAGGTCTAGTAAGTATGGCGTGGGCTGGTCAATGAAGGGGTGAAGGCCTCGGATTGGAAAAGAAAAAATAAAAAGGGATGAGGAGGGTAAAAAAAATAAAATGAAAAATCGAATGCAGCTTGCGGCTGGACTCGAACCCATGGTCTTTGGGTAACGGGGTTTTAATTCTCGCAGGTGGTGAGTTGCTTAACCAACTACACCAAAAAGTAGTCGTGGAGAGGTACATAAAAAAAGTCTGGAGGATGTACCCTCCTCAACGCCCACCCCGGGATTCTACGAGCCCAATCGTCCCGGCTAGTGCGCGCCCCCCTTTCGGTACGGGTATTTCTTTGATAGCTGTGTTACAAGATCCTCGCATGAGCAGTGAGGGCCACCCCGCAGGGGATCTACAGCGTGTCTGGGAAGGATGCCAGGACATCGTTTGGTCCCGTCTTACGTCCCTCGGCGGCGGGTGACATCCAGCAAGTACCTCAATTGGTGACAGTTTGGAGCTTGTTCTATATTATAACTACTACTTCGGTTGTATGGCAAAATTCCGGCACAGGGGCTGGAAAAACTCGTTGCCGTCGACTCGCGATACTCGAGGCAGTCACGAGGGTCGCGTGGGTATGCATGTGACTCGTTGCTCCTTCTTCTTAATGGCGACTTGGCCCACCTATCGTTCTAGGGCCTGTGCATTGGGCTTACCCGGTAACCCACCGGTCCTACTGCCATGCTTGTTTACATGACTTACTAAGATTATAGGGGTAGGCATTGGATTCAAAGCAAGTTTTGCGATTCAGAGAATTCTACCCCCTGAGTCTAGGGCTTATTATTGACTATGCAATATACATGTATCATACGTCTATGAATAAGATACAATCAATGAGTATCCTTGGGATGTGATGAATAACTACTAGTCTTGACTATGTACATATGTACAACATGAATATAACACAATGATCTAGCCATCGTCTTCCTCCAGGGAATATACTTCCAGCTCAGCAATCATGGTCCTCGCTGGGATAGTAACGCAAATAGGGAACCCGCCATAGTCAGGATTCTCGCTGGGCATCATCGCAAATTTGCCGCTCCGCGTCTCGTCACCATTCAACCACCTCTGCGTCTTCAGCTCGCCGGTCTCGCGATCGACCACAACCTTCTCTTCGAACCGCAGGATACCGGTGAAGGTCGCCTTCGGGTACAGCGATTTGGCTCGGACTTGGAAGCCCCATCCGATGAGGAGGAACCTCCCTCCGCCACGGTGGATCACCATGCCCGCGCCAGCGTCACGTTTTCCGAATACAAAGCACGGCTCAATAATGATCTCGAAGTCGCCCCAGCGTCGTATCACCGGCTTCGCGGGATTGACCACCGCCCCGTCGGGTAGTTCATCAAAGCAGAAGCCAACGGACGACCCCGGGTTGCGCTGTGCCTCCAGCACGAGCGCAGACACGGAACTAAGTAGGCCGAAGTGTTTAGTGAAAGGATTGTGCTTGGGTTTCACCGTATCGATCCCGAATGGGGACGCGCCTAGCGCCGCGTAGGACCCGTAGGCAATCCAGATACGCCGTGCTCCATAGTCGTCTCGCTTCTGCTCCGGGATAAAAAGGGGCTGGTTGCGATGGCGGTACTTCACGCACAAGCTCTCGTAGTCGTTTAGATAAATGTCAGGGGAAATGAAGTCTAGGTTAGGAGCGAACTTCTGCCAGATGTCGAGCACATTGCTGACTGGACCTCCTGATGGATAGTCGCCGGGCATACCACCACCGCCGGCGACGATCGGGAAAGTGTTGTCTGAATTTTCTCCAGCGTAGTTCATCCAGGTATTCGTGTACATGGGAATGGGGTATGCGGATTTACCCGCTGCCGCGACTTCGTTGAGATATAGAGCATAGTGGTAAGCCATGAAGAGCTCATCTGTTCTCGGGCCCTTGCCGAATACCTCCTCCCAATTGCCTTCAGGATACGTAGGTGGTCCCGCATTGCGTTCATAGCCTAAGATCGCCCTAATGTCCGGATCTAAGGAGTCCCATTCGTCCTCTAAGAAATGAATTAGATCCTTGGGTACCGCCTCGGCGAATCTCTGATTAGCAATTGCGCAAGCATCTCGAGAGTCCCCTAGCAATCCCGTTTCGTTCTCAACTTGTACCATGAGGACAGTAGAATAGGACTCATCGAATTCCTTCAGGTGGGTCATCAACTTGCTGAAAGCTATCATATCGGAGTGTTTTCCTTCGGGATGAAAGACGGAAAGGACATCTGCGGTTGCCACAACGCCACCGGCTTTCCGTAACTTGGCCCGGGGGAAGCGTTGTGGATTCGTCTTGACCCATGACGGCACATAAGTAGAGAGACCTAAATGATTATGAGCGGTTGGTTGTCTACCTAGATATTCTGCCAAATATTTGGATTATTCTCACCGTTCTTAAAAGAGCCGAACCAGAGGAGGATGAGGTGTAGGCCATGATTCCTGGCACCTAATATGACCTTGTCGAGCTCGGAGAAATCGAATTGACCTTCGACAGGCTCGATCATCTCCCAAGTCACGCATCCTAGAAGCGTGTTTACGTTCGTGTCTTTCATTTCCTCCCATACTGAGTCCATGTACTCTGCGCACGTTAAGGATGAGTTCTGCAGCTCTGCTGGTAGCATGAGGAACGGCTTCCCATGGACGACGAGCTGTTTCGTCGTCCTCACCCTGACGAGATGGGGTATCTGCATCTTGCCTATCACCTTTGGGACTTTGAACTGTCAGAAAATATTCATGCTCAATTCTGAAAACGCGCGACAATTCTCTCTATGTCCTTCATTGTGAGCTTTCCTCACCGCAATTCGAGGTCATATTGTTTCTGGTTGGAGAATAACCCGACATGTGGAGTTCGATGCCAACGTAGTGCGGCGTAGTGGATTCGCCCCTGTGATTCTTGTGTGGGGTTTGACCCCTTTTCTACGGAGGTATTCACTCACTCACGAAGATAAGATGAACGCATAAGGGAAAAAAGATCTATAGGCATGATGCACAAATCTCAGAGGCTATTCAAGTACTCGAATATGGCATTTTAAATACTAGCTCGAGTGACTTATAGTGAAGATAGAATCGGCGGAAGCGATGGCTAAGAGATGCAGGCTCTTGAATCAACTAGAGGAATCAACTAACTATTCATTTGCCTTTACTCTCGACAGTCCCCAACTGCGGAAGCGTCTCCAACGCCTTGCAGGCCTCCGCCCAAGATTTATCTCCGTCGTAGAGCGCGCTTCTCAGATACGCCAAGGTCATCCTCTGGACGGCCCCCAAGCGCTCGGGGCTCTCGTCCTGGGTCTCCGCCGCATCCCATCCACTCACGCCGCCGAGTCCGTGCTTCGCGCCCTTGACCCAAAACAGGTCTTTCGGGCCGGGAGATAGCGTGTAGCAGTCGGCGTGCCAATCCGCGCCGCGGATCGTCAGATGCGGGCTCACGTCCTCGTCTCCGCAGACGACGAGCGCGGGGGTGCGCATCTCGCTGAAGTCGGGCCCGTAGAAGGGCACCATGGTCCGCCCGAAGTCGGACAGGTCCGAGCCGGCTTTCCCGGTGCCGGTCAGCACGACGCCAGCCTTGATGCGCGTCTCGAGCTTGTTTACCACTGATCCATCGTGTGGATTGACGTTCTTAGCGCCTAAGAGCATGGACGCAGTCCACGCGCCTAGCGAGTGTCCCGCGACGGCCACTTTCGTCTTGGTCAGCCGTCCCTTGAGCCCGGGGACCGCGGCTTCGACGACATCGAGATGATCAAGGATCCGGGTCATGTCCTGCGCACGGTCCTGCCAAAAATACTCCGAGCCCTTCGGAGCGTTGAGTCCTAGGTACACGGAAGACAAGTGCGTGGGCTGGATTACCACGAACCCGTGCGCGGCCCAGAACTCGGCAAGAGGGGTGTAGCCTTCGATAGAGTTGAGGTGGTTGCTTCGGCCTTGGCCGTGCGAGAGCAGGATGATCGGAAGGGCATCTCCCGTTGCGGGGGCAGTCACTTTCAGCTCCAGGTCGACTGGACGGTCTGCAAACGGGATGACGATAGGGCTAAACGTGTATACGGGAGTCTGAGCATTGACGGGGATGCTCTTGGCAGCTCCGATGAGGACATGGTCGCGGGAACGCATATTGGCTGTAAGATGATTCCGGTGAGTGTTTCGTAAATAGTTGATGTTGTTATTCTGTGTCTAGCTTGTTGCACGCCGATAACTTCTCGATTTCAGGTCTGGATCGGCTCTATATATACAGAAGAGAAGCATCGTGTACGGCCTTAGTAATGGAGTTAGGAATTGGATTTAAGTCCATTGCCGGATACCGTCCACGTAGATGATCCCTGATATTATGACGTACTCACGAATTTAGGAGGCGCAGTTGAAGCCATCGCCAGTGGTCAAATGGCGTAGTTTGGTGAAGTATCGTCGGGTTTATCGGGCACTCGGTGTCTTCTGGTGTTCTAGTTGTCCGAGTTGGGCCGATTCTGTGATCCTGACGCCGCTAGCCGAATCCCGGTGAGGGAACGGATTGACCAGGCAGCCAGGGTTTTCTAATGTACTATGTAGCGTCTAAATCAACTTACTTCACTTACAGCTAGGAGACGGGTGGTTTTTACTAGTTGCCATGTGAGTGTTCGGTTTAAGAAAGCCGTAGTTAGACTCAACCATCTGTGAAAACTCCGTCCCAAAGAACAACTTCAAATATTTTATTGATTACCAAGATACCATACCGATATCATCCTTAAACCGCAGCAGAAATCTATCATGAAAACATAAGAAACAATACTTTTTAACTAGGAGTGTATCATCCCATATGATATAGCTATGACATGTCCAAGCGTACCAGCTACCTACCTCTACCTAATAGCAGTTGACGTCTCTAAAGGAAATGATCAAACTCCAGAATCAAGTAACGCTGGAAGTTTATAAAGTACGAGTAGTTCGGCTTCATAAAGAAATTAATGAAATTTGTCATCTTGAAAATTCTACGAACATTACTAATTGTTCTTGTATCGCATCAGATGACTGCGTCAGGACATCCACGTCTGCATATATCCATTGACAGTCTATTTAGCCGGCATAAGTAATAGCAAACACGATATTCTAAATAAAGAAACAATTGGCTAATACGAACGTATAAGAAGGCCTCGAACTTGTGTCACTGTCACGCTGTCGTTCAACGTTACCTGCATAGATTGTGGCGGTCGATAGTTCTTGTCCTGCATCGCAGCGGATTCTACACACCTGTGTCTCAAGTAAACGGCCTGTTAAATATGTGACTTTGCCCTGTTTATTTTACTTTTAGTCTTTGTAATAACTGTTGTTTTTGAAATCCCACAATATAATATAATTCAGAATGAAATTCCGCAATTCAGTTCTCATCTTGCTTTCAGGTTTCCTGTCTCAATCCAATATTGCGCTGTCAGAAGACCCTCCTCTACCTCCTTTGCCCCCATGGTATCCTCTCAAGCCTTGGGAGGTCTCTTCGTTCCACGCATCTAACCCTCAGGACTCTCCTTACAGCGCCAATGCTACCAGCCTAGAGCTGACAATCGCAAATCCTAGCTGGATTCCCGCAGGACCCGCGCCGCACGCCTCGGGCGGTGGCTATGTCGTCTTCCAAAACAGCACCGCAAGTTGCGTACTACATTGGAAAGAGGACGCCGAGACACCGTACGGAAACCTCAAAGGGACCTGTGACTCGCCGCAGACCGATGCGACGCGCTCCGAGTGGAATATCACGATCAACCAGATCCATGACGAGCCCGCGCATTACATGGACCTCTCCTTTTCGCTGGCGTACCACATGTACGTCTACGGGACCGACATGTACAAGATGATGTCGGGATTTCTCCACGTTCAGCTCGGAGAGAATTTAGACGGCGGATGCGACGAAGACGGCCTCTGCAGCTATAGCTTGAAGAATGGGAGCACGCCGCTTTTGGTGCAACCGACTCTCCAGGAGTGTAGGAGCGCTTGCGGATAGTTATTTTTTATAGAAGACGCACGTGATGTAAGATTCGTCTTACGATGTCTCTAAAAAATGAATTTGTTGATAACCATGCCCCGAAATGCATCGCAAGAAGCCGAACGACGATAAAAGATAAGGGCTATACGCGATGTCAACTCTTTTATCACATAGTAGAATGTTAATAATTTTTCTACCAACTATATCTTCGTTGATTACCCCTGTTTCCTTGGATTAAGGTGGACTTGAGCTATCTCTAGGTAGTACATAATTGACTAGACTGAGAGGTGCCCCTGGTCAATACTATCTTGCGCGGGGTTGACCGTAGATAAGAAATGCAACTATATCAGTGGAAGATAGGTATCGTCAGATCAAATTATCTCATTGATGGAGTTTCTCTTTTACTCCCCTCTACAATCATTCCTCGCTTAATCGCTGTTCAATATGAGGCTCGGTCGTTTGGCCTTTCTGCAGCGCCATGATCGCACGCCAGAGGAGAGCGATCTGGTTCGAAGACTCGATATCTTCCTCATGACGTTCGGATGCGTATCACAAGGTCAGTAATAGGGCCTCCTCGTAAGATATTAGGCTGACACAATACTACTCTAGTGATTAAATGTAAATATTCGTTCAATCACTAAGAGTGGCAGTCGCCCTGACATCTCAAAAGACCTTGACCAGCAGAACATCAGCAATGCCTACGTTTCGGGAATGAAGGAAGATCTCGGCTTGAATGGAAACGAGCTCAACTAGTCCGTCAACAAAACCGTCGACTACGATGAATGCTTACTAAGTTAATATATCGCCAGCTTCACGACGTATTTCAATGTCGCGTATTGTATCATGCTAATCCCATCTCAAATCATCCTGACGTACGTGCGGCCGAGTTATTGGTTATCCGGACTGGAAATATGTTGGGGTGTAATAACTGGCCTCATTGCTCTCACTCATGAAGCGAAGCAAGTCTATATCCTCCGTGTCTTTCTAGGCCTTTGCGAGAGTTCAGCTTGGCCGGGAATGATGACGTTGTTAAGTGAGTTCTTCCCTTCACCGTCGTACCCGACATATATGTATTTACCTAAGTGGATATCTAGTGCATTGGTATACACCTTCGGAACTCGCCAAAAGAATGGGCTTCTACCATTCTTGTCAAGCTCTAGGTTCCATGATGTCAGGAGCATTGCAAGTCGCCATCATCAACACCCTTCACGATGCAAACGGCTTGGCTGGGTGGCGTTGGCTCTTTATCATAAACGGAGTTATGACCGTAGCTGTGGGACTCCTCGGGTTCTTTTTACTCCCTGATCTTCCGAACCGCGTCAATCCTAGGGCGTTCTGGTTTAAGAAGGGCCATGCACAACTCGCCATGGAACGATTGGAGCGTCATGGGCGGGCTGAGCCTAAGGGTGTTACTTGGGCTGGTGCAAGGTACGCGGCCCCTATTAACCATTTTGGTACATAAAGATATGCTTACGCGATTTAGACGCACATTTTCCAACTGGGTTACTTATTTCATCCCAGTTATGTATACTGCGACAGTCCTGGCACCTTGGGGATACGCCTACTTCAATCTCTTCTTGAAGAGCCTTAAGAACCCCGACGGCACACCAGTATGGTCAACATCTCTGGTTAACGCCATTCCAATTGGTGGTAGCGCCATAAACGTTGTATTCGGTATTATATGGAGGCCGCCCATTTACCTTGAGTCAAGCTAATGAATACCCAGTTTGGATCTGGGCCATCCTATCCGATCTCCTGAGGACACGATGGACTCTGATCGTAGCACAAGGTGAGAGATAATTCTACGTGGGTCGGGAGTAGATCTGAAGAGAACTAATATTTACGCAGCTGTCATCGGCCTTGTTCCATGCATCGCGATGAGCGTCTGGACTTCCCATCCCGATACTACACCACTAGCCACTGCTTACACCAGTTACTTTATCTCATACCTAACTCTCGGAACTGCACCACTGATCATGGCTTGGGTATCAGACTTGTGAGTTCACGCATGTTGCAATATTTCTGAGGATATTAACTAAGACGCCATAGATTGCCTCAAGATCCGGAGGCGAGAACGCTCATTGTCGGAGTCGCTATCGCGACATACTATGCTATCTCGGCTTGGAGCCAAGTCCTCATCTGGCCCGCTATTCAAGCGCCATACTGTATGTTATTGCCGAATGTCCCATAAAGATAAATTGATACTGATAATCACAAGACAAATACGGTTGGCAATCTTCAATCGCTCTTTGGATCCTCGTCATCATCATGACTTGTGTTCTTCGGTACATTGATCTGAAGTACCTTCTGTAAGTGGTATATTTCACGTACTTGTGGGTGTGATTGCTGACATAGATACAAGACCGAAACGAGAGGATTTCCGTGCCGTTTTACATGTACCTTCGAAATCGCCTAGCCCTGAGCCGACGGTTGTACGGTCAGACCCTGAAGATAATCATTAGCAAGCAGGAGGATGAGGGGCTATTTTGTCCCTAACCAATTACATCCACTAGATTAGGGAGGAGAAGAAGAGAAATAATCAGAAACGGCGTGTGAAGAACCTTAGAATTCCATGACCAGCACGGAGACTAAGTCTTCTCCTTATCTCAATGCTAATCCTAGCCTGTCACTTGAAAATCTGATTGATATGAGCTGATTATTACATCACGAGAGCGCAAGTTCTGATCCCTCTCTCTCTCTCTGTCTGTTTAAACTTTTATTCTCCTAGACTATGACACAGTTGTTATATAGAAAATTGAGCGACCCGAGCTCTTAAGCCCTGAATTCGTCCTCACGTCGTTAACCTCTTGTTTCCAACTACTCTTGTTCGGTCCTAACAGCAGTAACCTGGGAACTGGCTATTCGATTTGGAAATGAACCCCCAAGGCGGGTCACAGCCATGAAGTCCTCTGTTCATGTTGTCTTGGTTGAGCTGATAGACCCAGCCTGCATATCGTCAGTTGTGTTGTCAAACCTAAAAAGAAATCTCCTACCGTTGGCACATTGGCAGATAGTCGGAACACAGCATCGTGGAGCGGCACTGACAACCCGTTAGCACTGGGGAGCAATTATAATATCTGGATACTGATTGTACGTACAAGTAGTTGCAACCGCTGGCAGTCTGACGAGATTCGATGTCTCCTTGTTCGGGAGCACGGATCTCTACAGCAGCATCTACTTCTAGAGGGCTTGCAGAGACGGAAGTAGCTGCTATAAAGAGCGAAAGAATGAGGAGCTTCATGATGGTTAAACAATGTAAGAGAGATGCGCTGAGAACAATGATGGATGGCTGAGAAGTGATGCAGAACAGATTTATAAGAGGCAGAGAACGGGTCTTTTATACGTTGATGACCAAGGTAGCTAGATACTTGAAGCTCGACGGGCCTGTCGGAAGCTCGGCTCAGGGCAGCTCCGTCAGGAATATCGCCTGCTTTGGAGACCATACGATGACTTCTTTTCACCTACGCAGCGAAGGACCTTTGTGAAGGAGCACTGCATATAGCCCCTAGTAAGGTAAGATGAAAGAGCTGGCATTGGCAAGTTGTACAGAGCTGAATATTAACTAAGAGCTGACTCTGGTGGTAGCCACTACTCCTAATCTATCGTATCCTTATATCACCTTATTCTGCCGGAGTAGTCTAGACAAAGGAATTTTAACCATAGATAATTGATCCTTCTCAGCATAGTTCCACTGTCTGCTGACATCGTTATGCAATATCCTGCAATTGGCGAGGAGGCTTTCCATTGTGCCTTCGACCCTTCTAGACACGATACTGTCTTGGCCTTTCCGAATAAGAGCTGAACTAGGCGGCATGTGAGTGAGAATAACCGAGCCCGGTTGGTCATTAACGAGAATCCAATCCTGTTCCTGCCGAGGACTTTCACATAGCTGACATCGACGGCACAGCATAGGACGTGCAAGTGAAAGGACACAAGGTTGGTGTTTTGATGGTACCTAGGTATCACTGGCCCCCAAAATTACGTTAATCATTTCGTCAACAACCTTATGTAGAAATATGGCACCTTATACAGCAAGGTCGGTTGCACCGCTAGAGATACCCATGTCACCCTTATATGCATTTTGAAGTCATGTCAGATTCTAGCCCCTTTCATGCAGCTTTCATGTGCCTTTTAGAAGTTATCGTGATATTATTAACCACACCTCACACTGTCACAGGTAGAATCTTATACCCCCTCTCAGCCCTATATAGTATAATGCTGACAGCCGAGAGAAGGATTGCGGCGTAATTGATTATATAGCTGATAGTGCCTCTTTTGGCCTTTTCCCCGCAAGTACACCGCTCATTATACCTCAAGTTCTTAGATATTATAACGCGGCAGTAGCCAATCATGCTTTGACTTGATGATTTGCACCTTGTGCAAATTTGCATCGCCGAGACGCCTTACCTCTCAGCTACGGGGAACAGTGATCCTTGGTCGATACAGCTCACGCCACTAGTGAGGTCACGATGGCCGACAACCTGCATCGTGTGCGATCAAATTGCTACGTTATGCTTAGGTACCCTAGGTACCAGGTAGCTACTGTACTAATGCTGGCGGAACTGGAGGCGTACATGTTATCGATAGATACCAGGGTAACCGTCGCTATTCCCAAGGTCGCCGAGTGCCTGGTTTCCCAGGCATCCACGATTTGTTTTAACAAACTTGAAAAATAACAGCCGTCGGTAACACCCACCAACATAAATATTTCTTGATGTAACCTAATGCCCATAAAGCTTTTAGGCAACATCTATTCCTGTGCGTTTAAGGCACAGCTTTCATCAATCCCTCGTCGCCCACGCTACGCCAATCAATACTGCACTGTACTACATCTTTCGCCAAGCCAAACATCATGTGCCGCGGAATACCACCTCCGATAGTTCCCAAGCCGCAGCTCCCGCTTCGCCTAGAGAATTGGAAGTGGGAGCTGACCGAAGATCAGATACAATGGCTACTGGATCAAGCACAGAAAGGAGACAAGGCGGCTATGAAGGCATATTCAGGCGTAACATGGCCCTTGACGGCCATCGATCCCACGACGGGTGACTCGGTACTCCATCGCGCCGCACCTGCAGGGGCCGTTGAAGCCGTAGAGGCCATTTGCGACGCGTTTGGGCCTCATCTAGGCAGGCGCCCGGATCAGGAGAGGCTCCTATGGGTCTTCACCACTTATCAGAACAAAGCCGGCGACACGGCTCTCCACTCCGCGGCTCGCGCGGGTAGCCTGCGAGGTGCCACGGCTGTCTATCGTTTATTCCACCTGGACTCCTTCGACGACATGGAGAACATCGAGAGGGGCCCTGAGTCTGAGTGGCCGTCGGCCGAGAACTGGGATTGGGACGACGGAGACAACGAGCCTGCTCTGCTATTCCTATGCACCAAGAACCTGGAAGGACGCGACGTTGCTGCTGAGGCGCGCGCGGCGGGTCACGAAGACCTGGCGAAGTGGTTCGAGAAGCTAGTGGAGCAGCTAGATGTCGAGCACAATAGAACCGACGAAGCTGCGATGCGGGAAATGGAAAAGGAAACGCTTCGAATGCAACGATATCTTGTTGACGATGACAACATGGAGGAGGGGGATGGCACGCGTTAATCATTAACCTCTTCGGTTCACCTTATCATCACGGCGATTGTTCGGGGTCGAATTATCATACTCTGGAGAATGATGACGATGGGGATGACAGTGAAGATGATGATGCGTCGACCTCAAATAGGTAATGTTTGCTCCCTGTCCGACCTGCTAGGGCTAGAGAGATGATCTCGAGGGACGAAAACTAACTTCTTACTATTCATTTTACAGTTTCCTACGATCCGAGCAGCAAAATGCATACCGATAAAGAGTGCACAACCAACACGTATAACTCATACCGGACGATGACGACTGTAGGGACCACTACAACGACGACCAACAATGTCGTCGTTGGTGACACAACGAGAGCAAATATTGCCAACACTATTTCCCAACTCCGGCAGCAATAACGAGTATCTGAAAGTAACGACATGACAATTAATGGCTTCGACTGCAACGCTCCAGCCGGATCAAGCATTCATCCTGGTTCAACAGCATTGCCAACTACAAGATCGCTTGACACTCCAACATATACGACCATTCTGGAGCTTTCTTTCAGCGTCTTCTGCCTACCCCAGAGGTCACGGTGCTGAGGATCCGGACGACGCTGGAGGTAGCTATTTCGAGGATCCTGTTTAGTCTGTCCTGGCAGGAAGACGCTTGCGATACTGAGGAAGGTTATGGCGGGAAACGTTTAGTCGGGGGAAAGGGAAGAATCCATTGAAGAATGTACACATAGGAACCAAGTCACTTAACACAGAATGGTTAAGTCATTAAGGGATGTCAAGAATTGCAAGGGAGATGTGACCAACATGCAGCATGCCGCTGTCACCTCGCATGTAATCGCCAATTCCCCACACCGCAAACAGTTACAATACGGCGAAGTCGGCCTTGGCATGCCAGAACCACGTGGGAATAGATGCTTCCGATCCCGAGCGGCCCGCGATGAAGACTTGGATTTTAAATCCCCATGTATCGTATCAAGTAAATGAGAGTTTCATTCTCGCATATTGCTGCATTCTGTTACGAACCGTGGCATTTCGGCATTCTACCCCTATTCAAAGATCACCCAGCCCAGTGCATATATCTTTAACAAGAATACTTTCCCAAAGATCCCATCATGGTCGTTAGAGTCCTTATGCTCATATATCGAAGGCCGGATCTCACTCCAAATCAGTTCCGGAAGCACTACGAAGAGATACATATGCCATTAACACGGGAAGTTGCCGGCAACACATTCCCCCTATCCCATACGAGACAATACATTCCACGGTCCGCGATGCCGCAAGACTCACCCGCCGGCAAAGAGCGGTATCTCGCCATTGTTGCGGGCGGAAACCCGGCAGATGTTCAAGTCGATTGTGTTACGGAGTTAATCTTCCGGGACAAAGAACATCTACAATCATATTTCGAAATGCCTCATGCTCCTGGCGCCGCTGCCAAGCTCGAAGCAGAAGCCGAGAACTTTACGGCAAAATATCCGACTGTAATCGTGGAAGACACCAGAGACACAAGGATTCTATCAAAATTATGATATGATGAACTGACTGTTTCGTCACAACAAAAACAACGAACACGTCAAGACCATATTAAAACTATGCTCGGTGATTATAACGGGGACCAGGGTATTAATTACCTGGGTGCCTAGAGGAAAGGAGTATGGATGAGGGTATTGGACGTTCTGGCTGGGGTGTTATCAAGGTCGACTCCGGGAGCATTGGAGCGCAGGTCTTCTATATGTGGAAGCATGAACTACGAGCTATAGCACAAGCCTCATGATCCATTATCATCGACTTTCATACAAAGTCCATTCCGCAACTAACAGTGGAAACTTGTGGTACCCGGTATAATGGATATAAGTCGTAGACTCATAAATTTCCCTAACCCAGGTACTGGTAGGTACCTATCCAGGTAGACAGCACGCATATGCTTAATTTCACCCATCTGCTCCAAGTTCTTTCCAGAAATCCCCTCGCTTTCGAAACACCAGATTCGGCCCTCGGTGGCCCGCAGCGAAGATATCGTCCAACTGATACTCACCCGGCCGTCCCCTGCCGTCCGTAAGCCCTTCCTTCCCGCCGCCGACCTCTCCAGCCTTCCCCGGCGCAGCCTCAAAATCGAAGAACCACAGTGTATGTGCGATGGTAAGGCTCGCTTCCATGTAGGCCATGGATCTCCCAGCGCAGGCGCGATCGCCGATAAGAAAGGGGACGAAGGCCTTACGCATGTTCGCACGGGCGTATGTCTCCCTCTTCCTAGCCACTAGACCTTCGTCGGGACCATCCTCGGTAGGGGGATCCGGATCCGGATCTAGCCAGCGCTCCGGCTTAAAGCTGAAGGATTCTGGAAATTATTCCTCGTTATGCATCAGCGAGTACAGATTAACGCTGACCTGGGTGCCGCGCGGGATCACGTGGCCGTCAACTACGAAGGGCTCGCCGCTGTCGTCTGCCGCATCCTGCTCGCGCCACGGCGACGTAGGTGAAGGTGGCGACATACGAAGCGTTTCGTCGATGCACGCGCGAAGGTACTTGCAGCCGTTCAGCTGCGGCCCCGCGTGGATGTCGCTAGCAGAGCCGAAGCTAGAGCGTACCTCGGCCGCGAGAGTAGCGTAACATGCCGGGTTCCGGGACAGATAGAAGAATAGGGCACTCATGGTGGTTGCGGTAGTGGTGCCGCCCGCCATGATAAAGAGGGAGGCTTCTGGCCACAATTCCCCGTGGTAAAGGCCCTGCTGTCCCTTGCCGATGTGGTCGGCTACAACAGAGTACAGATCGTGGTGGGCGTTCTTGTCCTTGGCTATTCGCGTCTGTATCATGGTCTGCACAGCGCTACGAAACTGGACGGCCCTTCTGAATCCGAGCAGTGCTAATATGGGTTCAAGGCGAGAAAGAGGCGGGAACTGCATATAAGTATTGATACGCCAGCCCATAGCATCCAAGACCGGTGGTAGGAATAGGAATTCCTCGCTGGTCTGAGTGCCGAAGGGGTGCCCGAACGCGAGCAAGCCTATCACATCCAGGCCGAGGCGTTGACGTCGTTCCGTCATGTCAACGGGGCTGCCGCTCGGGCAGGACTTGAGCAGCAGTCGCAGGAAGATCTCAATCTGCGATCCCATTATAGGCTCGAACGTACGCATCGAGCGCCGGTAAGGATCTGGCCGATAAATTTCCGCTTCCTCTGGTGCTGGGTATGGTCAATAACATTGACCATACTGGGGTACTCCGCCCTTAGCTGGGAACTTCGGTACGCCTGCCCCTTTTCACTCTTGGGTTGAGGTAAATATCTTGACTTAAGATTAGCATATATATTACACGCTAGTAGAAAGAAATCAAGGTTTACCGTGCAAAGCCGTTGCTGTGTTGAATATAAGCCGGTTCGGGGCTTGTCTAACGACAGGGCCTATTATTCCAATCCCGACTAGTCGGCAACTATTCACGGAATGTACATCAATAGCTTACCATATTTCTTGAAGTTCTCGTATGTAGTAAGGTGAAGACACTTCCTCATAGCACAATAACCACCATAGGCATCCGTCAGTCTCGCGAAGAATGGGCCTGGGTAGCCCCTTAAGGGATGAAGTAATAGTCGGAATATACAGAGCAGAAGGAACTACGGTTATGATTAGCTCCAGCATGCAACGTGTTCTCGGTGATGGAGAGAGAATTGCCATACCCAGGGGATGATGATGTAGATGGCGTATGCCAATAACGTGGGAAAGAAACCAAGAGAGCTCATAGCGTTTTATTTGGATGTTTCGAGTTTTCACTCAACTAAAATCGAGTATACCTAAGGTATTGAAACAGTGCTAAAATAACTGACAATCACCTCGCCCATTAACTGAGATATAGAAGTAGATA
This sequence comes from Hypoxylon crocopeplum, assembly GCA_022578875.1. Classification (NCBI taxonomy): domain Eukaryota; kingdom Fungi; phylum Ascomycota; class Sordariomycetes; order Xylariales; family Hypoxylaceae; genus Hypoxylon; species Hypoxylon crocopeplum. Next base: position 105,550 of record MU399606.1, on the reverse strand, counting down.
TGAATGAAAACCCAGCAGTGTGATGGTTGGTTACATGCATCGAGATGCGAACCTACCTACTAGGAGAAGGTAGTGCATCCAACGTCTCCTACTCCTATCCTTCCGCCATGCAGCTGGTAACAAACTGCGATAGTCTAACCGTAGGATGTGTCAGATTTCACCACTCAGCTAGAAGGATACTGGTAAATAGGGTTATTAATACCACCTATGTCTGGCGGGATGCTACAATTTGATGCTGATCAACTCGTATCTGCGGCTGTGGGTACATAGCTCGTGAGTTTGGTTTTACAGCAGAGATCTTATCTGAAAGGAGATTATTGTGCTTGGAGAAAGATGATACTGACGTCACTGGTAGGCAAATAAATGTCACTGAGTGAATACAATTGGATTACAATGTGTTCCACGTGTCCCATGAAGCATGAAGGAATTGCAATATACCAATCGAGAAAACATGTTGTACGCCCAGCCGCATACTTCTTGTAGATGTGTTTCGTTCGTATGTATCGAGTAAGAGGGTCGTAGCTCTCTTAGTATATAGGGTGAGATGTCGCATTTCTAGGTCTACTCTATCAACGAGATAACATTGAGTTGACATAGGGAAACTGATAGGTAATCACGTGACTGTGTGTATAAGCTCCGGTTTCTTCCTATTGACATCGTCAGTGCACATACTAAGGGTAGCTAGGAGCAATCGCCTAGCCCCTCTGCCCCTGTTGCCAAGAACGCGGAAATTGCGAGTGCGAGTTACGGACTCGAACCCGGACTTCGGACAATCTTTCTACGCTACCTACTGTGCTGATCTTATTAAGCCTGTCTGATTACAACCGCACGAGGACCCTTACAGCCCGACTTCATCTAGTGCTTAAGAAGGATTATGCATCCTTGTCCGTGCCGCAGATGGTCTTTCAGCTCTCGGGTTGTCACACCCACTGACCATGGGTTGCCCGGCTCATCCGCTTCAAATATGAAGTAGAAGTAGGTAGCTTGGATACCACTCGCATTCGCCTTCAATAGGCGCCAATCAGTGAGTCAACGCTATTAGGTATTTAGTCCACGCCTTAGCCAAATTACCTAGGTAAACCTCTGAATGGGATTTCTTGATCAATTCCTAACATGACGATAAAACCTCGTGCGATCGTGGCCGGTGGCGGTCCGGTGGGTTTGTATACGGCACATGCCCTTGCGAAAGCGAACATCGACTATGTGGTCCTTGAACAGCAGCCTGAGATCGTGAGATACAAGGGTGCTGCTCTCGTTCTATTTCCGCAGTCGACGCGACTCTTAGACCAGATTGGGTTATACGCGCACGCCCAAAAATTGTCAGTCCGGTTGCATAGCAAAGTCAACATGTTGCAGAATGGACAGCAGCTCGCTCGCTACCCTCTGTTTCAACCACTCGAAGAAAAGTTAGTCGCACAACAAGCTCCCTAACAATGCTGTGGGAGTATTTGCTGACGTGTAATGAAGCCATGGATACGAGTCCTTTGGGTTTTCGCGGAGCGACTTGATTCAGATCCTTTACGAGAACCTACCCGAACGCGACAGCCGAATCAAGACTAATGCGAGGGTCGTCGACATCGAAACGCGGCCCGACGGGGTACGAGTTCATCTTGAAGACGGCAGCGTGGAAGAGGGAACCCTACTCATCGGAGCTGATGGTGTTCACAGCCGGACACGGGAGATAATGGGAAAACTTGCCCGCGAATCGACCGAAGACGGGGAAAATGAACAACCACATCCCATGGTAACACATTTTCAAGCCATATTCGGGCGCGCTACTTCTGGCGAAGGAATGGAGAAAGGCCTTTTCGTCGAGTCCCACGGGACTGGATTGGCCACACAGGCAGTAGCCGGCAACGAATATACTTACTTCAGCGTTTTAAGGGCATTGCCCAAACCGACCACCGCAAGGCGCAGGTTCAACGATCAGGATCTTGAGGAAGAAGTTAAGAAGATATCTGATATATACATATTCCCAAACATCACGTTTGGAGAGCTATGGGAGGCAAGTGCCGACAAGTCAAATGCATCCCTCGTTCAGATGGAAGAGGGCCATGTCGACAAGTGGTATCATGGCCGCATCGTCTTACTAGGCGATGCCGTACATAAGATGACTTCCATCAACGGATTGGGCGTGAATACTGGTCTACAGTCCGCTGCTGTTCTCGTCAACCAGCTTCAGAGCATGCTATCGTCCAGTTCGGATTGGGGGGTCGAAGCATTGGAGAAGGCATTCCAACAATACCAAAGCATACAAGAGCCAGTTTCTCGGGGAATCTGCATGCAAGGATCATATATAACACGACTCATCACTTGGAGTACCTGGACACAATGGATATTTGACAGGTACATAATGCCATGGATGAGGCTCGAGAACCAAGTTAGACAACGTCTATCCCCCCTCATAAGCAATTCGCACGTGCTGGAATTTGTTCCTTTCGAAAGCAAATCCGGACAAATGCCTTGGGTTAGAGAGCCTAAGGAGGCTTGACAGTATGTCCATCAAGCTGATTGTACATTAACTAGTACCCATGGACCAATCTCTACCCCTTTGATACCTACAAGATAAACTTTACTCAATTTAATATTTACCTAGGTCTAGGTAGTTATCGATGTGAAGTGCTGTGCAGGGATGTGTTATATCCCTTTGCCAGGAGCTGTTCGACTATTTAACAATAGTGGTGTTGTCGAATTCGGATTCTAGTCTCCGTCGGACACCTCGGCCGAGTTTTTGTTTACCCTATTAGGATCAAGGAGTCCGGAAGAGGGGTAACTTCGAGAGAATCCCAAATGCTCCCAAGCTTGCAGCCGTTCCTTCGAACAATAATTTCATCTACTAACGAGTTCGGCGACAGTCCAGGATATCGCGTAGATCAAAGTCAACAGACTGCACACAGCTCAAGATGGTGCAAAACGACGAATCCTCGGATAGATTGATCTCGTACAAATACCGGTTAGTACCTCAACTGTTTATTTTATTACTTTATTCGACCAGTTTGCACTGGGTTTCTAGGCATCATTCTCAGCGGTGCACTTTCTGTTAGAATTCGATAGTGTGCTCATCCACCTCCTGAACTGGTGGTATGTTAGCTAAGAAGTACTGACTTTCTCCAATGCAATAAGAACACTCTCCCCAAATGCGCATACACGAGTCATTAAGTTGCAACCCTCCCTAGATGTATCTACACCACTCTATTGTTCATTGGTAGAGATTAATCTAGACGATGAGGGACAATCCGAATATGATGCATTATCCTATACGTGGGGGATTCCTAGCTTCACAGAAGAACTCATCTTTGATCATTGTCACTCAAAGATGATCACGGAAAACCTCTATCATGCTCTGCGCCGGTTTCGATTGCCTGTGGAAATACGCACGATCTGGGTAGATGCTATCTGTATCAATCAAGAAGATGACGAGGAGAAAGCAAAGCAAATCCCTTTTATGAAACAAATATACCGCAGTGCTTCATCTGTACTAGTTTGGCTAGGCGCTGACCGAAGTGGCGCTGAGTCTCTACGTCGTCTACATCATCACATGAAACAAAGCAGGCCTGCTGCCACCCCAGCTGAAATCACACGAGAACTAGCCAATGTCACGAAACTACCGTGGTTCCATCGGCGTTGGATCATTCAGGAGGTAGTTTTGAACCCGAACGTCATCCTCCATTGCGCCAAAGTCAGCATGCCCTGGACTCGGTTTATTCAACTCCTCGGCAACACGGATACGGGTATAGGGGCTCTGGCTTCGCTGGTGAAAATGGCAACTTTGTGGAAAGCCTGGATACTCGGCGAAGGCAACGAGGCAGAACTTTACATGCTTAGCCTACTGACAGAATTCCACAATTCTGGGTGCGGTGACGATAGAGACATGATATATGCCTTAGGGGGGCTGGCAAGCGATGTGGAAATGCAGGACGATAGCCACCGCACCAACAGTCTGACTACAAGTAGCCAGACTAGAGAAGTCAATCAGATTAAGGGAAATGATGGGACAGAGACGAGACAGAATGACTATCACGGGCTTTCAGGGGCTAAAAAGAGGGAAGGTCACGAGAAGGCTATAATACCCGTCGACTACACCGTATCAGCAGAATGGCTTTACCAGAAAGTCGCTGCTGGGCTGGTTCATTCCCCAGGTGTGAAGATCGTTGATCTCCTAATGCAATGCGTTGTCAGACATACGGGCGACGAGTCCAACGATATATCTTCGTGGGCCCCTGACTGGCGAAAACCGAGAGTCAGAGAACCGCTTTGGTCCTACTCGGACGTTCGCGGCTGGCTAGACCCTCAGGACGAGTCAACGTTGGTTATCGAATCCTCAAACATTGTTATGCTGGGTCGGGTGGTCGATAATCTCAGCATTCTTTTCCCTACGGTTTATGACGAACTTGAGATCGCGAAATGGTTCTCAGATACGTGGGAACGTATGTCGGAACTACAGATGGCTTCGGGTAATGCAAGCGGAAGTAATGTTGAAAAAGATCACCTCCTTGCCCGCTTAGTTAACACCGTTCTATGCGAGAATGCGCCGTTCGAGTGCAGTCAGCCTGGGTATCCTAATCCGGAGTACTTTCGTCAGTCCTGGAACGAGTATCGAGAATACTTATCTGGAATTTGTAAAGACATACAACAGAACCGTGGACCTTTAAACCCGGAATTCTGCAAGTTCGTCTGGAACTATATGAAGGGTCGAACTATATTCTTGTGGGAGGATTCTGCAAATTCTCATCTACATTTCGGGTTCGGACCTCCACATACCCATACCAATGACTTAATCGCTTTTCTCGGCCATCGTATCTTCGAAAATTACTTCAACACCGGTATGCGGGGGTTAGGGCGGAATAAATCATCTTATCTGCTTAGACGGTCTTCGCGGGGAAGGAATCTGACATCCGACGGCAGAAATTGGATGCTCTCTGGTAGATTTCGGTTTATGGGAGACTGCCAAGTGATGATATATTCAGGGTGGGTAGTCCACGACTTGACAGGAGAATCTGAAGCTCCTGCGAATAAGGAATTCCCCCAATGCAGGCAGATTACTCTGTCTTAGTTGAGGTTCTGACTGTATGGTGAGGAGTGCCTAGGTAGGTGCCTAGGTATACTTACACTCACTTGATCATCTCAAGGGCATATAATCTAGTTCTCTCATAGTCTCACATACCTTTGAGATTATTTGGTGCCTCTCACAGGTTTATCATTAGTGCAGGTAGATATTGCAAAAACCAAACCGTCACTCTATCCCATTCAATGTACAGAGGAGAGTGACTAAAAGGAACTAGGTACCGGTAGGCATGCATGCACTTGAACGTGCACAAGGGATTCAGTTTCTAACTCCGTGGGCCTACATTGCATGACAGCAAACGCCCATCTAGAGGCTGTATTCTTATCAGCATGCAGTCATTTCCCACTTATAACCCCTCAACCAGGCGTTCAGCTATTGCTGATCCGTGTACGGGGCGATGCTGCCTAGTCAGAATCCACAAATGGCCTATCGATGTCCTATCGATGTCCTATGGTGATACGTTAGCATGCACGAGAATGCGGTGTTGCGGTAGGCGACGGACTCGCGCTGACGAACCCCAGTCTTTAATGCGGAGGATGCCTAATCTACCCCTTGTTAGTTATATGCGGAATGCCGTGATTGGGCTGGATCTTTCCGGTGATCGTGGATCGTCCCCGCCGGGTGGCCTCCGGGGTGACTCAGCCCTCCAGAATTGCGGCTTACCGCCAGGCGGTAGAACATATCCGCATCAAAGTCCTAGATGGAATGATCGTATGATTCACCCTCCCGTACACCTGTAATACTAGGACTGGCTGTCTCCCAAAGCACGGGAGGCTGCATAGGTAGTAATCCCACCGCCAAGCAGAATCTAACTTAGCTCTCGCATATCATGACCTTCAGGGAATGATGTGGATGACGGAGGCCAATTAGATTCAAACCACAAAGAGGAAGACAGTGTAGGTAGCCTGCTCGCGCTTGGAGAGTTGGTCTATATATACCTAGATCATCTCCCAATTATTTTATATCTTCTCAGTGCGTTCTCTTATTCAATCATTGTAGAGGCTCTTCCACTTCCATCAATAAACAAACTTGAATTTATCCTTTGAATCTTTACATCAAATCCACAATGGCGAGAGGAAAACGCAGCGGTAAGCGCATTGCGCAGCCTCCACGGAACCATCACCGTGAGAACGACCCAACCGCCCTAGCTGCTCAGAAGGAAACGGAGCGACGCGAGCGAATCTTAGCTGATCGCCGCCGAACCGAAGCCAAGTGGCGGCCAAAGATTCCCGAGGTTCGCAAGCTTAACTTCGAAAACTTCAAGAATCGATTCCATGACCTTGATGAGCCTGACTACGCTGTTGAAGTCCTCATGGATGGGCCCAATCTGCAGGCCCAGATCCGCCGTGAGCAGACAGTCCGACGCAAGGAGGAGATCGCTCGTACACGCCAGAAGTATCTACTCTCGTATGGCGTGCCTAGGGAACACACCTACGTCCCCCAATACCGAAAGGACACCCAGGAGAGAGCCAAGAGAGAAAGGAGAACTGAGGTCGCCCAGACAAATGACACTGATATCCAACGCATTCGGATCCAGTCTCAGCCTATTCTAGGACATCTCACATCGCTTCTGAAGGATACCGAGAACAGATCAACGCCCCGTACCTTTGTGAGACCATTCAAGGCTCTGGTCTACTTCCAGCCTCAGATGAAAGAAATTCTCGCCACTCTGGAAGAGAAATGGGCTGACTACGAGGAGCTGGACGACATTGAATCCGAGAAAGTGACTGAAAGCCCCGAAGAAGTAGAGATCATCGAGAGCGTGGACTCCGGGGAGGGAGATTCTAGCTCCCAGCCCGACTGCGATGATGACGATGCCGAGTCCCTCCTTTCGGTTGACTCCAATGCTGAAGACCTGGACACTATCATGGATAGTCCCGAAGCTCTTAGGGACATGCGATGCTATGTCAATTTCATCGAGAAGGAGGTGATGCCTCAGCACATGCGTTTTGACGGCACCAGTGCAGACAAGGTTAGATTTGAGGATCTTTGGCATTTATATCGACCCGGAGATCTCATTTATATGCCTGCCGCCGGAGAAACAGCCGGCCGCTACCATGAGGTCTGGCGCATCTACCGAACCGAGATACCGGAGCCAGAAGCGTCTTATCCATCGAAACTGGGATGGGAATTCTTCTCGGACGAGTTACAGCAGGATAAGAAGGCCAAATTCAACATTTTCGCTTACTACATCGATCACGACGGAAGCTCTTTTGGCGCTGTGCGACACATGTTCGAGATCGAGTCCTTCGTTGGCGAGCGACTCATCGAAAGTCTCGAAGTCTTTCCCGTCCGCTACCGACAGGATCATCAGCAGCTCCTGGGATCGCTCAAGAAGCAGGGCCAAGACTTCCAGAAGTTCCTCGGCGACAGGCACAAGTCGTACAATGCGTGGACGTTAACAAGAAACCCGCCCTTCGACACTTCGGATGCCGATGAGGAGATATTGAGGGACGAAAGCGGCGAGAAGATGCGGCATCCCGAATTCGTCGAATCCGATGTAATCGTCGATCTTGCAGAAGCATACCAGAAGAACCCGGACTGGCGGCCGACGTTCCACAGGTTGACAGTGACGAAGAACATCAGGAGCGAAGTCGAAGACGACGACATGAACGTCCAGCAGTGGTTCGACGGGTCGCGACAGAACCTCGCGTACGGCCAGCGCGAGATCGTGCAGAAGGAGGACGGCGTCGAGATGTGGCAGCGTCGCGAGAACCTAAACGTCGACATGTTCCTGCGCCAGCGCGCCAAGGGCACGCGCACGTACGAGATGAAGCCCTCAGCTCTAGAGCTGCGCGACGAAGACTTCGTGCTTCTTCCCAAGCGCATGTTCGCCTACGCGCTGCGCGAGCGCAGGTTCGTTCCGGTGGACACCCACTTCCTGAAGCCCATTCGCAGGGAGCCAGGCGTGTTCGAGAACCTCAAGATCCTGAAGGACTACAAGGACATCGTGCGGGGTCTTGTCGCGTCGCACTTCCAGAAGAAGTTGCTTGAGCGGCGTTACGTCGATATGGCAACTGAGGGACCGAGCCAGGATTTGATCCAGAACAAGGGTCGCGGTCTAGTTGTTTTGCTTCATGGTGTACCTGGTGTGGGTAAGACTGCGACGGCCGAGGCGGTAGCTATGGAGTACCGCAAGCCTCTCTTCGTCATCACATGCGGTGATCTTGGTCTCACGCCATCCGAAGTCGAGTCATCCCTAAGCAACGTCTTCCGTCTAGCACACCTGTGGGACTGCGTCCTTCTGCTAGACGAAGCAGACGTCTTCCTATCGCAGCGCTCCAAGGTCGACATGAAGCGGAACGCGCTGGTCTCGGTGTTCCTCCGCGTCCTGGAGTACTATAACGGGCTGCTGTTCCTGACGACGAACCGCGTGGGCACGATCGACGAGGCGTTCAAGTCGCGTATCCACATGTCGCTGTACTACCCGCCCCTGGACAAGACGCAGACGCGCGACATCTTCCGGCTGAACCTGGCCAAGCTGCGCGAGATCGAGGCGCAGCGGCACGAAATGACAGGCGAGCCGACGCTAGCCATCCGCGACAGCGAGATCATCGACTTCGCCGGCCGGCACTACGAGGAGAACGCGCGGTCCACGGGCTGCTGGAACGGCCGCCAGATCCGCAACGCCTTCCAGATCGCGTCGAGCCTCGCGCACCACAACTACGCCAACGCCGTCGAGGCGGCGCGCGGCCGCGGCCAGCAGCCGCCCGCCGCGCCCGTGCTCGACCGCAGCTTGTTCGAGAAGGTGCAGATGTCGACGCAGAGCTTCGACCGCCACATGAAGGAGTCCAAGGGCTTCGACGCGGATCTTCCGCTGAGGAACACCTTCTACGAGGAGGGCAAGTTTGAGTAGGTAGTGGACTGTGCTTTTCAGCGTGAATAGGGGCTTCAGCGCAGGGCTCGGATTGGAGTCAAGATTATTTGACAAGGGGTCGTTGGCAACCCTATCTGGTACTTAGGATATGTATTAAGAAACGGTCATGTGCGACGGTTTTCGCGACTAATGATTGAAGACATACATGTGCAGCCTAGGTATCAATATAGGTCTGTGTTGAGATTTCCGTAGGATTTATGATGACTGCGTTTGAATGTGGCTTTGAAGTTTGAACAGACGTCTACTGTAGGTGCCGGGGTGCCCAAACGACACAGTGCGGTCGATCAACATCTTGGCTGTGTAATATGCTGACATACCTCAACTGCTAGAATTCCCTTCTTTGAACTAGTGTGGGGGCATTCCTACAGGGGTGCCACGTGCTGGCCTTCGCTTTAATCTTCTATATACTGCTGCAGCCCCATGTTAGAAGATTGAGGGGAGTGGCGGGAAAGGGGGTGCGGCATTCGGTCGATAGGCAGCGGTTACTAAGATCAGGATTATAGCAAGCAAATAAGAGAATTCAAGCCCGACATAACTGCTAGATTAGTGGCAATTAAATAGCAAATGATACACTTGGGTATCAATTGAATACAGTCAACTTCATAGAGCTAGTCCGGCGGTTGTTATTAAAATATCGTGAGTATGAGGCAGTGGAGTAGCACCAACGAGAGTATTTCAAACACAAAAATCATATACTTCAATAACACATAAACGGCAGTTTTTATCTTAATCTCTAATAGCTTTGGCAAGTTATACTTGAGTGAGTTGAGATATAGCTAATTCGTGAACCATGATATACAATCCTTCGCCGTTCGGACCAGGCTGATACCAAGCCACCTTACAACTCATGCAAAAACTGGTTGAACCAGCCGACCGCGGCGTTCTTGGCTCTAGCCATAGCCAACCGCTCTCCGGGCTTCTGCTCGTTTCCACGGACTAGGCCGCCGTGCTCCACGCCCGGGAAGTGGCGGTAGTCGAACTCGATCCCCAGCGTCGGGATCGTGGCGAAGGTATGGGCCTTTATCTCGGCGGTGTAGGTAGGGTCGTACTCGGGCGCCAGGATCTGCACGGGGACGGCGACCTCGTCGATGTCCTTGGTGGACAGCAGCGAGGGATGGCCGGTAGAGATGCAGTCGACCAGCGGCGGATTGTGCTCCTTGGCCCCGAGGCGGAACACGGCCCACCCGCCGTAGCAGTAGCCAATGGCGCCGACCTTCTTGTACTTGGCGCGCAGCGCCTTCGCCGCCGCGAAGATCTCCGCCTCGCGGATGTGGCGCCCGTGCCGCATCCCGAAAGCCGGGAGGTCGACCTTGCTGAAATCCCCGGCTAGCACAGGGACCGGGTCGACGATCTCGCCCGCGAAGAAGTCGGGCAGGTAGACTGTCGCGTTGGCCTCGCGGGCGAAGTGGTCTGCAATGAGGCGTGAATTGGGGAAAGTCCAGCCAAGAATGTCATGGACGATCAGTATAGCGACGTCGGCATTGTCGCCAGTGATGTATGCATCGTTGTCACCAAGCTTCCCGGCCTTGCCAATGGGGGTGCCGCTCCATTCGAAGGCTTTGAGACAGCACGAGGAGAATGACATTTTTGCAGACTCGAATTAAGATAGGAGTTCTAGAGTTGATTGTTGGTGATAGAAAGCAATTGTTCAATGGATGGCTTTGTCTTTATATACTAAATTTCCTGTCTACCTGTAAGAGATCTCACAAGGTCAAGACTACGGGTTAAGGATAGTAGACGGGTTATGCGGACATAATCAGGGATTTAAGGAGCATCGTTGGCGTGATTGGCTTAACCCGATGGTGTGAATGTGCTGGGTAATACACTCGGCATTCGCTGAATATGCCCGGAACCGAGAGGTTAGCCAATTCCGTACAATGCTACCTACAGAGTACATGTCACACTATTGCTTATGAAAGCTTTGCCGATTAAGGATGATTGCTCGATTTGGTAGATAGCAGTGAAGAGTTACTGAATCTTTAACAGTAGTGGTTTAAAAGTCGGTGGAGCCTTTAGGCGCGAATCCCGTAACAGAGGATTTTCCCTTGACAGGGCGAAGGTTAGTAGAAACCTATCCCGTCAGCGCGATAATTGAATGCGATTCGGAAGAAAACCAACCCGTACTTGGAATTGTATCAGCCCCAACAGCTTATAGGTGCCCCCTGACACGGCAGACCCAAAATGGAATATATACGTCCAGTAATGACTCATAATTGGCTGGTCAATGTGAAAAGGCACCGTGTTTGACCATGTTATGGGCCAAGAGTTCTAGACCGCCGGTATTTCTCGAAACATGATACCAATGCAGGCAACTTTAACAGTTAGCCCCCAATATCATATAATTCTTCTGGAAACAATACCATTATTGTGCATCGACTATCTCGAAGTGAGCCTGGATTCGTAAGGATACGATGTTGGCCCCTTTCGTACTCATAGCTGGCTGACGCCAAGGCCATTTGCAAGGAAATGTTGATGATATCGGGTCCCCCTAAGTACAGGTGGCGTGTGGTTGGCTACCTAGGCAGAAGAAAAGAAGTATTCTTTTTGCTTCGGTAAATCAACATCCAGGCTGCCAAAGTTCCCAACTTCTGGCCGTCTGACTTTCTTGGCAGCGGCCAAACCATTCCAACACTTCGCGGCGGTGACGATACGCGGCCGTGGACACGTAGCTCGTGGCGGTCTCCCAAATCATAACCATAGGACGCCTACAGCTAAGGGGCTATGAAATCCCTCCCCCAATATCTGTGTTTTGCATGACATTTCCTCACAGACTTCCCAGAGAGCAGCTTGTCCTGTGCTATGAGCTCTCTTTTAGAGGGGTGTATATGTCGATAGCATCTGCTCTTATTCAAATCGCTACGCTGGTCCATGGTCAAGTAGAAAAATGGCTCGAACTTAGCCTACGGGTATACGTAGGAGGTAGGTACGTTAACCTGAATGTCTTAGGTACCTAAGCGACTCTTGGTTATTTGTATGTACATCCTGATCAAATCCGTTACTGTGCTATTATATGAGTTATTGGTTTCCACGCAAAGATTTCACGGATATAATTCCACTCGAACATAGGGAGCATATTATTTGTAGAATTTGACGATTGGTAGATTCTCTGGCCACATACTCGTCATTGACTCTTCTAATAGCACATTTCAGGCAGTGAAGCACTCCGATATCAAGGACACCAATATCATGATAAATAGAACATCATATCGGCTACCTTAAATGAAGTTGCAAGATCATTTTCTTGATATAAGGTAGATGCAGTCGTCTCTTAGAGAAGTTCGGTTGGGCTAGAAAATCGTGATAGTAGCTGGTAGGTTTTGCCTTAACTCTTTTAAGTCGCAAATAAGGCAGTTCAGATTAACCAACTATACTCTTACGGAGGGGTCACGCTACACGATTGGATGAAGTCTAGTAAGATTCATGATTATTCATTAAGTGTACTGCATCATTCATTACAGGTTGCCCGTGTTTCTTTCCCTTCATTACTATGATGCTAAATTCCTTAAATGCTTTAAATCTCAATTCCCGTTCCCAAGCAATGCCTGTAAGATGGCGTTGACAAAGTCTGAAACTGTCGCCACAATCTGTAAGTGATACAAGAGTTAGCCTGTGTACTTCCGAAATATAGAAGCAGTCTGAGAACGATGGACAGAACTTACCGGTGTGGCATCGCCTATTAACTCGGTCGTTTGCGAGACGAAAGCAGCTGACAGCAGACTCTCCGCGTTACCCAGCAGAGTCATAATTCCCTTCACAGAAGTCGGTGTGATCAAAGGCGTGATCTGCTCCACGATGCCTTGGATGTCAATCTGGTCTAAGGCGCCAAGGAGGGGCTTGACAGCATTGATAAGGCTAGTTAAGTCGATCTGACCCAGCGTGCTGAGAAGCGGCTTGATCGAATCTAGGAGACCTGAGATATCAATTTGACCAAGGGCACCAACCAACGGCGCCGCTCCGTCAATGATTGTGTGGGTTTCGTTGACGAAGTCACTTGTGAGAAGCTTCTCCGCGTTGTCGACAAGCCCCATGAGGCCGCTAACTGAGGTTGGTGTGAGTAACGGGGAGATGGCGTCAAAGATACCCTTTAGGTCGATGCTTCCCACCGCGGTCAAAATAGGGGCGATTTGTTTGATTAGGCCCTCGAGATCAATCTGACCTAAAGCATCTAGAATGGGTTGCACCTTTTCGATAAGACCTTCCAAGTCAATCTTACTCAAGGAGTTCAGAATTGGAGAGATTTGTTTGACCAAGCCTGCAATGTCGATCTGGCTCACCGCATTCAAGATAGGCTCTATTTGGTCTACCAGAGCAGTCAAATCAATCTGGCTCAAAGAGTTGAGGATTGGAGAGATTTGCTTAATCAGGCCAGCAATGTCAATCTGACTGACGGCGTTCAGGATAGGCTCTATTTGATCCACGAGGCCGGTCAAATCAATCTGTCCTAGAGCGTTCAAGATCGGTGTGATTTGTTTGATCAGGCCTGTGAGATCAATTTGGCTCACGGCGTCCAAGATAGGCTCCACTTTGTCGATGAGACCGGCCAAGTCGATCTGACTTAGAGAATTGAGAAGAGGCGTTACCTGTGCGACAAGGCCCTTCAAATCAATGTCTCCAAGGGCGGATAACAAGGGAACGGCGCCGGATATTAGCGTCTTGGTTTCGTCGACGAAATCCGATGTCAACAAGTTTTCGGCATTGCCTAAAAGTCCAACAAGGCCCTTGACTGAGTCGGGTGTCAGCAATGGCTCAACGGCCGAGAAGAGGCCCTGAAGGTCAATCTTGCTGAGGCTGTCGAGTAAGGGCGAGACTTGATCGAGCAGACCTTGCAGGTCAATCTTGCTCAGACTCGAGAGCAAGGGTCCGGCTCCAGCGATGAGAGACTTAGTTTGATCCACGAAGTCACTGGTTAAGAGCTTCTCTGCGTTACCAAGAAGCCCGACAATGCCATCCACAGAATCCGTAGTTAACAGTGGGCTAAGGGAGTCAAACAAGCCTTTAAGATCAAGCTGGCTAATCTCGTCGAGGATTGGACTGATTTGGTTTATTAAGCCTTCCAGATCGATCTTGCTGAGACTGGATAGGAGTGGTCCCGCTCCGGAAATCAGAGATTTAGTCTGGTCGACGAAATCAGATGTGAGAAGCGCCTCAGCGTTCCCTAGAAGGCCAACAATGCCCTGTACTGAATCTGCTGTGAGAAGCGGAGCCAGAGCGTCGAGTATTCCTTGTAGATCAAGATCTCCGAGGCTGTCGATGAGTGGCTGCGCGCTCGAAAGTAATGACTTGAGCGCAGAGACGGTGTCCGATGTTAAAAGTTGGCCAGCATTGTTGAGCAGGCTCACTAGGCCCTTGACTGAATCCGGCGTAAGCAGAGGAGATAGCGCATCAAGTATACCTTGGAGATCAATGTCTGAAAGGCTATCTATGAGTGGCTGCGCGCTGGAGAGTAGCTTCTTAAGCGAATCGACGGTCTCCGAGGTCAACAGTGCTTCCGCATTGGTCAGCAGACTCACGATGCCCTTGATTGCATCGGGAGCCAGTAGTGGGGATAACGCGTCAAGTATGCCTTTTATGTCGATGCCCTCGACTTCCTCTATTATGCCCTTTAGATCGAGGGATGAGATCAAGTCGATTAGGGGCTCGGTCTTGTTGAGAATACTCCTTGCGATTGTGGGGATAGGTGGTTGTAACGTTTGCGCCAGGTATACCATAGCATCGTGTAAGGCTTGTAGGAATTCATCACTTAGCAGCTCTTGAATAGCCTTGAGATAGCCTCCGAGGTCGCCCAATTGTGTGATGAGCTTGGTCAGACTTGTGAGGATGTCGCCTAGATCGCCAAGTCCCGTGAGATCTCCTAGGTCAAGGCCGCCGCTCGAACTCGACCCCGAGCCAGAATTGGTGTCGTTGCTATTCTGTCGAGGATATATAGGAGCCTTCTGCTGCTGGACCTGGTTTTTCCTGAGAAGGGCATTGAGCTCGGTGAGAGCATCCGTGAGATCTGATCGAGGAACTAAGGCTAGATTATGCCTTTCAAGGAGCGCGTCAAGGTCTAGCTCGGGCGCCGACGCGGTCCGCGGCGCGCTTTCAGCAACGAGGCTGACCGGAGCCAAAGCCGCTATAAGGAGTTTGGAGAACAACATGGTGGTGGTTTTGACTTGTTAGAGAGGCTTCCAAGATGTCGTTCTCTTTGTCTTGAAGCTGAAGCTCCAGATTCAGCTTGACGACACGGTAAGAAACGTGACAGACGAGGTAGGAAGATCGAGAATATGAGCAATAATCGTCCCTGCCTCCATCACCGCATCTTCTTCTCATCACATGGAAAAAGTTTTCGGCACGCAATGGATGGAGCTTCGGACATTATACCTTCTTGGGATCTTCATCTACCTACCCGGCCCTAAACATCTCCAGCCAAGCCAGCTTACCCCAGCTTCCCCAACTTCTCCACGATCCCAATTCCTACATGGGGCGGCGCACGAACACACTAAGACCGGGGGTTGATGCCAGGGGTGTTCCCAAGGCTGGTGGACCGAACAGTCAAGCTTTGTCAAGCTTTTCCGAATTAACTGGATGCCTATTCGACAGCTCGGCATCAGTGTAGGGTTGCGGTTACAATGTGTGCTCACCAACGCTCACGGTACCATCGAAGCTCGTAACCATAGAGTCTAAGAATCACGATGATGCTTACCTACTTGGGTGTACGCATAAGTGGCTCATGTCAGATTTCACGTCCAACCCCCTTCCTATCAACCGTCTCTTCCCTCCCTTACACGTGAGTACTAAGGCAGGATTCCCAATTCGTATATTGACCTACCTTAATTTGCCGACTAGAAAGCTTTCCCTTTAGCTTCTACCCGATTTGATGCCAAGCCGCATCGCGATTTATGTGCCCAACTAACAACCCCGCAAAGCGGTGGACTATTGGATGTCTTCGGCCTGCATGGCCTAAATAGGAATAAGAGAGGCCCATCTTTTTCCCTTATTAGGCAGGCAGAATGTGACATGACCTCATCCCTCCGCGTTCTTTTGCTTGAGGTGAAAATGAAGATCTACTAGAGTAAATTAATGGTTGGGGTCCTATTATACCGCTCCCCACTACTCCATCGTCGTGATATGTGCGTGACCCGCGGAAAACCAGTAAACATCCTAGAAAACACCAAAGCTGACCATATCCCCTGTGATATTCGGGCATCCAGAACCGGGGTACGGACACGAACGGTAACGATGGGTGTGCGGAGAGAACAACAAGACGTGAGGGGTAAGGTAGATGCGAGGCGGAAGACCGTGAGCCCGGCTCTGTTCCCATAGCCATGACAGAACGAAATGGCGGTTCATATTTCGCAATGCCCGGGGTATGAATGGCTTCCAGTCCTCTCCCTCGTTCCGGTCGGTTGGTCCTGAGGTGTTCGCCCTACCGTCTCTCGCCATCTAGCATTTCATGCTGCCAACGACAAGCTACCTATCATGGCGTCGGCCTTTCGAGAAGACACCTCGCACTATGAGCACAGCAGCCCTGCTGCCTCCATACATGGTGATAGAGGTGATGATGGCGAGAGAACATCAAATGCGCCATTGAGGCCGGGTGATGATGCCTCTTCAACCGATCACGTCCAAGAAAAGGCAGCGGTAGCCGCACCTCTCACGAAGAGGCAGAAGGTGAAGCGTCACTGTGGACGGTTCCGGTGGTGGTACTTGATAGGGCTCATCATCCTTCTGGCCATACTTTTACCAATCTTGTAAGTATCTGCCTAAGGAGGGGGAACAGCAAAGTTAACAAGTGCCCAGGTTTCTGGTGATCATTCCAGCCATTGTACAGCGCATAATCGACAACCAACCCATGCCTGTAACCGGCGGCGCGTTCGTAGCTATATCGTCAAAGCAACTCAACGTCTCTATCACCACATCACTCAGCACGCCATTGCCAGCAGATATTGATCCGGTGACGCTCTTCATGTACAATCATGACACGCCTAATTTCTCACCCTTCTGCAACATTACTCTACCGCCATTACACGTAGATGGGGACACGGAGATCAACATCAGTGAACAGACAGTCACGATCACTAACGAGACAGAGCTCATCTCCTGGTTCAGCAAAGTCTTCGACCAGCCGAATGTCACATTATCCACCCGCGGCGACTCGGTGGTCCATCTAGGGAAGCTGCACTCCGATGCGCATATCGACAAGACAGTCACAGTAAATTCGCTGAACCAGCTGAGTGGCTTTGGCATCGAACACATGCAGCTCATAATGCCAGCTGAAGCAAACGGCACCAACATTCAGGGGACTCTAAACCTGCCCAACTGGGGTGCCCTCACCCTCGGCATCGGCAACCTCTCGCTTAATTTGATGTCGGGAGATATCAGGATCGGCCTGATCACTGTATACGACGTCCTGCTCCCCCACGGCAATAACTCGAGGTACTTTAACGGCGAGCTCTTCTTGGATGTGCTCTTCCAGAACATCGGATCGATACTCTCCAGTCAGTCAGATGCACTGAACGATGGAAACATCCAGATCGACGCTACGGGCAATGCCACTGTAGTCAACGGTGAACACATTCACTTCATCGAGGCCATCCTCAACAATAGGCGTGTGACGTCGTACGTGTCGGTCGTCAAACTAGCGAGCGATCTCATCAGCAGCTTCACCAACGGCACTCAAGTAGCGATTCCCGACCTACTTGACGACATCTTTGGAAATTCTACATTAATCCAGGAAGCATTGAGTCATTGGAACGCGACAGGAAACGGTACGGCAACTAAGACGAAGAAGTCATGGCCTTCTGCTTCGGCACGACGGGGCCTATTTGGGCCAGGGGCGTTGAGTTTGCTGAAGCTGGGAATGAGGATGGGAGTAGGGAAGTATTGAAGTGAAGGCTTCATAATGAATACCAGCTAGCCATGTCCAAACTGGCTAGCAGTGATTTGGTATTGTAATGAGTTAATATCACGTATTAAGCTTAATGTCGACTTAATGATACACGAAGTTCAAGAAAAGACCGATTTAGGTACTGGTACTTCTATAAGAAAAGAATATCCTACTAACCCCACTTGTATGGGATAGGGGAAAGCATAACTCTAGAAATATGATGTTTGTTTAGTAATTCTAAACCATATCTCAATAAACTTGAGGAAGGTGCATTACATGATGAAACAACACTATAAATTGAGTCTGAGACTGTCAATCTTGATCAATACAACATCAACATCCCCCATAATCTTATACCATCTGAAAGCTGGACAGAGCAACATCAATCATAACTGTGCTGACCACCTCGGAATAATGAGATTTATTTCAAGAACTAAGTGTACTAAGCACTAGACAATACACGACCCGACACTTACAGTGTTGATAAAAGATCAGATAGAGATTAAGAGTACTCACCGAGATCTCAACACTTCATCTCAAATCAAACAACGATAGTCGGCATTCACCATTCCAAATTACGGCCAGGCTATAAATCATCACACGCTACCCGAACATGGAACCACAGGGGCGCGTTTTCCACCTCTTCCCCCGACTGCCTGCCGAGCTGCGCCTCGCAATATGGCGCGAATGTCTACCGCACCGCGTCGTCGAGCTGCAGCAACTATTTCCCAATACCGCCTCTACCTTCGAAAAACTCGATCACTGCACGCTCAAGTCGACGACTTGCAAGAACAGCCGCCCACCTGTCATCAGCCGCGTATGTCTCGAGTCTCGCGCCGTCGTCTTCGAGACGTGCGGAATCCTTGGCCGCGACCCCAGCGACCGTCCTTGGGACTACTATTCCGTCGTGCGCGATCCGTGGCTCGACACGGCCCGTGACGTCGTCTACATGAACGATGATATCATCACCGGCGACTTTGGCCAGCCCAATTCTCCTAATTCGTTGCGTCATGCGGCATGGGCGGCGGCGCGGACGACCCCGGGCCAATTGTCCCTCAATCTACGCTTCCTCTTCCAGCCCAAAGTCATGGACGAGCAGATTTCTAACTTCCTCCGCCTGCGCTCGAGCTGGGTGGTGGTGTACATAGTTATAGTGCACATGGATCTCGAGGCAGCCGCGGCAACCGGACTGTTCGGGCTTCTATGCGACGCGCCCGTGCAAATCGTCGGCTTACGTGACGAGGCAAAGATGGATGCCTTCGACGACTTTGCGCCCGACCCTAACTCCCTGGAACGAGCAACAGCCATGCTGGAATATATAGTTTCGAGACTTCATAAGGAGGGGCCGAAGTCAGAGCTAGCGATGTATCCGGTTATCATGTTCAGACTATGTACTGAGAAATGCTATGAGGCTGCGGAAGAAATGTCTGGTGAGGTAGAGGCATAGTCATAGGACATAGGACATAGGACACCGACGAGAGGATCACAATCTTCATAGCTACCTGTTACGACTGACAAACAGGCAACATTTAGCAAGGGGCAGCTAATGACAGCTGGATTGGTAACATTAGCTACGGGCAACAAGCTAACTGGCGCTAAAAGTGGACGCATCATACCTATTCTCGGAGGTAGTAGTTATATATGTATACATACCACTAATAGTAGCTCATAATGGTTGGCAGGTTTCCAATTTAATGACAAGGTCTCGGGCTCCCTTAGACGATGCTAAACAAGCACTGCGCTGGATCGAAGAGAGCGACTGCCCCCATGTCGGCTTGGGCGTGTGTTACTATCTTACCATAAGTAAAATAGGTGTTAAGAGCTGAGACTGAAGTTTACGGATGAAAGTTCCTATTCTGTTTAATCTCTTTTAGTGTTTAACAAAACCAGTTTTGTTTCCCACAAACAAAATAGCCGGTATTTCTTCATTTCACATCTGGAGTATCTTAGTCGGCTGAAGTCTTCACCTTTCACGCTACTTCATACCTACTTTAGGTACCTCCTAACCAATCAACTGTTAGTCGATTAGACTATATTGGACAGCGAAGCTAACAGGGGAGACGGTCAGACACCTAATACCAGCCTTGCCAAGTCCCGCATAGCGTTCAACCCCATCTCTCCACGTCTAATTTCACTAGTGCCCTCAGAGGTAGATGGCGTCACAGCCGGACAGTGTCTCGCGCCGGAATCCTTTCCTGTGTATGGTTTTTAGTGCAAGTATAACCAACAAACTGGGCCATTGCCTGCCTCGTAAGGGAAGGAGAAGTTCCCGATCTCCACGTCGCCGACTCAAAACTTGACAGTCCCATGACCTTGGTTCGTAGGTGGACTACCATGCAAGCGTGGACCTGGAAAACCGGGACCAGATGTGCAGCTTGTTCCTGATTGTCGATACTGCTACTCATTTAGTCGTTTAATCCCATATTAGTGTATTTTCGAGCAGATCTGCGGGCGTGAAGGTGGGTTCAGGAGTTGAGTTGCATGATATTCCGGGTTGGGGTAATAGTCTAGAATTCGATGTCTAGGACCGAAGATCTAGACGAGGGCGGCGTAGTTCTCAAGCGGCGATAGAAATGGCAGTGGCAAGAGGGGGGTTCTTCTGTCAGGTTGGATGCGGAGTAGACCTATGTCGAATAGCTAAGCTATCTCGATATAGCTTGGTCAATAGGTACTACTCCAAGAGTAGGAAGATCTTTCAGTGCTTACTAGTTTCAGAAGCACGTGTAAATAACACGACCTCGGCTGTAGTATTTCTCTTACCCAGGTGGAAATCTGTCAGATATCCTGAATAAATCAGTTGGATTAAGAACTGATGGTTGCATGTGGTTGTATTACATAACACGACAATATGGCTAAGAGGTAGATATCACATAATTTCTTACAGAAACTTACCTAGGTATTATATCAGATTCTATAGCCGTTTAGACATAATCCGTACAACTTTCGAATTCTAATAATTGATTAATATTCACATAGATCTTTGAACTGATCAGAAGAGAGTCTTTCTGATACCAATCTACCACTTCTTCACGGCAATCTGACGTTAGCCGCCATTCTTTCATTGTTAGTCGCGAGAATATACAGTATGCATCCTTAAAGTAACTAGGTAAATGAGGCATAATTATAGTTACACTTCGCTTATACTAAGCATTAACTTATCATAATAGCTATGGATCTTCCTAAGTGCCATATGCAACATAAGCATCCCCTCAGAATAGCTACCTACCTAGGTAGGCAGCTCATACACGCATCCTCTTCCTTGTACGTACCTATAGAAACTGGATATTTAGTCCGCGCCGTACTTAGCGCCTATCTCCAATTGTCAAGCTTCAAGGAGTCTGTCAATAACTCTATACGTCCAACTCAGTTATCAATAACGTACAAGTAAAGAGCGCCACATTCTTAGCCAAGAAGCGGCCAGGACATCAATGGGCCACCTAGTGAACGATTCAACACATGTAACTCCCACCCAGCCATGAAGACCTGTACATAAAGACGCAACGTCTCGGCGTAAATGGCGGATAGGAGCGATATCTGAAGGAGACACTTCGGGTCGGCCTGTTTAAAGAATGACAAAGGGTTAAAATGCGCTGCCAGTTCAGTTCGCAGGCGTGCAAGTGCCAAGTAGCGGTGGATCACGGAAGATATAAAATACTACCAGCATTACTACTAACACGGCATTTAAATCTGATTTACGACAGGGAGTTACGACACCTGCGCCTCAAGCGACCGTGAGACCCTGGTCGTCAGTCAGGCTGCGAAGAAGCTGTCAGATAACCTGATTAGACTGTCGTTATCTGATTAGATTGTCTGATTGAGAGCAGTTGTCTGCAGCTGATAGCAGCTGGTATATTACATAATCTGCCAAGATGGTTTGATGTCATGTGATCTCCAATATGGACACAAGTTACATCAGAGACCATGGCTGTTTGTACACACAACTTCTTCTCTAATTGAATCAATCAATAATCAACCAAAAATTGGTACTGATAAGAATAAGGTGCTTCTGATAATAGCCTGGGCTGAAAACGACGTCGGGGACGTGGAGAGCGAAATTCGTGACCTACGTTCAGTCTTTGAGAAGGACTACAACTGCAACAGCGTCTCATTCTTTCCGATCCCCGGAGATGGTTCACAGCGGCGGCGTCTCAACGCTGAGACCTCAAGTTTTGTTGAGAACAATTCCCAGCGCAGCGATACTCTTATTATCGTGTATTACATCGGGCACTGCAGCCCCAATGGGCAGGGACAAGCGGAATGGGCAGCCTTCGAGAGAGGAGGACCGACGCTTTCATGGCATGTAACGCAGCAATTGCTGTTCTCAGCCCCCGTAGATGTGCTCCTCATTCTAGACTGCTGCAACGCGTCTCTGATTACCAAGGGGCTCAAGGAAGACGGGGGCCGGTTCGAGCTCATCGCAGCATCAGCGAAAGGGGTAAAGACGCCGGTGCCAGGACGAAAGTCTTTCACGAGAGCACTGACTAGGTTGCTCAAGCAACATGCCGAGGATGGCATTTCTTCGGAGAGTCTGGCCTCCAAGTTAAGAGAGGATAGCAAGATCACGGGTGAGTAATAGATTCCGTCCGTCCAGCGATGCGTAGGAACTCAATACTCAAACACAACAGAGACACCCGTATTCCACGACTTTGTTCGGTAATATCCAACAAAGATCTGGCTGCAGCGTCTACAATACCCGGAGTTGCCGGAAGAATTCATTCAAAAGCCTACCGGCTACCTACTTTTCCGAGCGTCGCTTTCGGATGACGTTACCGGCATGCAAATCGCCGAGTGGTTGAAAACTGCCCCTCCAAAGAATGTCACGACCGCCAGCGTTGAAGCTATCGTCAGTCGGGCCCGCCAGATGCAGGGCGCTCTCAAGGATGGAGCCTTTCCCACCGGCTCTGTATTCGAGCGGCTCTCAGACCGCGCCAAGGACGAGATCATACGCTGCTTGCGCAATTTGAATACAGTCATGACCACCACGGCGGGCTATGCGACACATACTAAGGCCAACAGAGCTGACGAGAAAGAAACTATCGAAACAACGCTGGATGAGATCCAGAAGGGAGTGTCCAACGTGTGCACGGCCGTCGAGACGCCTTTTCTATTCAACGTCAGTAAGGGCAGTGGCCCTCTACCGGCAGGAGATGCTCAGGGTGACCGCGATTTCCATCGGCTCATGGCGGCGGCAGACCTGGATGCCGCACTTCTCCTAAAAGAGGCGATCATGCGCGAGGACCCGTGTCGCTACAGCTTCGAAGTAAGCTACGAAAAGCTAGACTTCACGTCGCCCACACAGCGAGAAAACTCCGGCAGCAGCCCACGTCAGAGGCGGTTCAAGCTAGGCGTGCTCGACGGCCACGCCGTCATCATGGAGACGTACAAGTACAAGGAGGCGCCTGACCACAGCGGCGAGCCGCCCCCGCAGACGCTGCAGCAGCTGCGCAAGATAACAGGTCTGCTGTGCCATCCCAAACGAAAGGATTTCCATATCCTGCCATGCGTGGGCTTCTTCCGCGACCGCCTCCGTCGGGATCTAGGTCTAGTGTTTAGGCCGCCGCCGGCGTTCGATTCGCGATACCGCGGCGGGCTGGTAACGTTGTCGCAGCTGTACAAGATGCACCGGCTCGTGCCTCTCGGCCAGCGCATCCACCTCGCCTGGGCGCTGGCGACCGCGACGGAGCATTTTCACCGCGTCGGGTGGGTACATCAGAGTATCCGGAGCGGCAACATAGCCTTTACGGCAGAACTATCTTCTTCTTCTTCTTCACCGGCCCCCGAGTCGGAAGCGGCAGGTTTCCAAGCGCTTGACGAAGGAATTAATAATCAGGCTACTGCTACTTCCCTTCTCGACCGTTTTGACCTTGGCAACCCCTTGCTCTTTGGCTTCGAATACTCTCGTGCCGATGATACGGCCACCTACTTAGAGGAGGATCACTCGCTCGCTAATAATTTGTACCGGATCCCGGACCGTTGGGGCCGCCCGGCCGCACGATTCGAAAAGAGCCATGACGTGTACTCGTTAGGTGTCGTGCTGCTCGAGATTGCACTCTGGAAAGACGTGTGTTCGGTTGTGAAGCATTCTTTATTCGGAAGGCGGGTTGTCGCCGACGAGGTAGCGAAGACGCTGGCTAGCAAATGTAGCAAGGCGCTCTCGCATCAAGTCGGTGACATATTTGTGCGGTGTATTTTGACATGTCTAGAATTTAGCAAACAGACCAAAGGCATGGATGAATATGAGACGCAGTTATATTTCCAGCAGAGTGTTATAACACCTATTGGAAGGGCATTATATAAAGTCTAGCTTAATAGAATAGAATTAAACATGGAAATAATGTCGGACTGAGAAGAAAATCTAATTCCTTCTCAATTATGAGATTAAATGTACTTTTAATAGGAAATACGAGATTAACCCGTTAAAGGAGAGGAAATAACAAATTTATTAGTAACACGGGTTATTGTGGTGTCTCAGGGGTGCCTTCTACTACCTAGGTGGAAATCGACTCCCAAGAAGGAACATGTAAGGATATCGGAAAATAGAAAGGGTCGATAAAATATATTTGGAGAAAATATGAAATATTTCAACGTAAATTAGACGGGTTGGTACTGGATAGTCTCAATATTACTTGCTGAACATGGACAAAGTGACTGCGACGTTGCACATCAGTTCGTCAGTAATGACACGCGAGATCTTTCCAGACCGCACCCGTATATCATCGCAAAAAATTCGTTCCATTTCACGAACCAACCGTCATTGATTGACCTCAGCGAGGGTCAGCTAAGATTAGTTGGTTAGAAGTGATTAGGTGAACCATTTCCAAGCTGTGCAGACGCGCCGACCGTTCATGCATGCAACTACATACATGACTGGGGGGTCGCGCTCAAATGTTCTTCACCTAACAGCCGATGAAGATCGCACCTATTGGACCAGATACGACATCAAAGTATTCTACAAGGTATCAGGTATGTATTTTATTCGACGGCCCCCCCGATCCCCGAAGTAAGGGTATGGGGAGTTCCTGTAAGCGAGATACGTATATACAAAAGTTCCAACAGAGTTCCATTGCCTTTCCAACACATCACGCCATCCGCACAGCCTATCCAGACTGTCGGGACGTCAGACGCAGTCAGAGTACGGTCCGGGTGCTTCGGGCACCAAGTGACAGGCTGCAGTTATCTCCGCAGCCGGCGACAGGTACCGTCGCACTGCCTCGGGGGTTCGCAGTGGTGTGATGGCGGGAGCGGAGAAGCGACGTTGCATAGCAGCTTGGTAGTGATGTTTCGGTACGACGTGGATGGGTATCGTTGCCATAACGCGGTATTTGCGGAGGCTATTAGTGTCGCATTTCCCGTAGACCTCGTCCATACGTGTGGCGGTAG
This sequence comes from Hypoxylon crocopeplum, assembly GCA_022578875.1. Lineage (NCBI taxonomy): Eukaryota > Fungi > Ascomycota > Sordariomycetes > Xylariales > Hypoxylaceae > Hypoxylon > Hypoxylon crocopeplum. Next base: position 80,362 of record MU399606.1, on the reverse strand, counting down.
CTTCGAAGTCAAATAAATGATTGGAATATGAATACAACTAGTATACAGCTGAAGTACTAACACGCGTTTAAGTAATCGTATGTAAAATCGTCAATGTTCATTATTGTCAAATCGGGTGACCTGGTTTCTGCCCGTAGATATACGTCCTAGGAGGAGTTAGTGGCCATATGTGAGATGCTCAGCAAAATGTAGACTTACACAGTCAAATATGCATGCACGTTCGTGTCCTTAATATCCCTCTTAACATCCTCGACGAACTCGCGGACCTCGTCCGAGGACATGCCCAACACCCCTAATACCTTCAGGCTCATGGCTTCTAGGCCGGCTAGCATGTCTTCCTGAAAGTAGGCGGCGACGGTCTTGTAGTACTTGCCCTTGGCCCAAGGACTAGTAGGCCAATAGAAGCGCTTCTCGACGATATTCTCGAACCCAGCCTCTTCGAAGTAGCGCTTGTAGTGCTGCACGTTACTCCAAGAGCGCCCCAGTCTCGTGACCCCATCGATCATCATCTCGTTCCACCGGTACAGCGCGGACTCGGTCGGCGGCTCGCCGATGTAGCTCATGGGGAACAAGGCGTCCTGGAACTCCATGATACCGCCGGGAGTGAGGTTCTCGAACCCCTGGCGCACGACGGCAGATGGGTCATTGAAGCAGCTCATGAGCGCGCGGCCGTGGATGAAGTCGAAGGGGTCGCTAAACGTCCACTCGTCTTCCGCGTCATCTATTTCAAACCTGCAGTTTTCGGGTAGGCTGGGGGCTTCGGTTAGTAAGTGCCTATGAACCTTGGGAACTAGATGCCTAACGGTAGATGCACACACAATTGAGGTTGGATAGGGCTCAGGTCGGTCCCGACGACCTGGGACCGGGGATTCTGGACAGCTGCAGGAAGGGTTAGCGTCTAAGAGAGCAAGCAAGTACGTAAGGATGAATCGAACCAAATTCTATAGCCCATATGCCAGTGCCTGGAGTCGTATTAGTAGGGGGTCAGGAGTGAGTGGCAGAGTATCCGAACCTGTCGCGATGTCCAGAACTCGCCCAGGGTTTTCTGGTATTGGGGCTATATTCAACTTGCTCCCGATGGCTACTGTAAATAATTGGTGTTGAAGGTCTGCCTCAGTCATGAGTAAGTTGAAGGTAATTGAGAATGCGACGTAGTTTACCTAGTCGTTCCTGTTCCGCCTGCCAAGATATCAGTCACCTGAAGAAGTTGGTGAATGTGTTTCGAAACGTACAGTGTCGTTTGGTAGGAAGTATCCTAGACATTGTGTTAGTCAACAGAGCTCCACGTTCCACGGGTTGCAGTATGTCGTACTCCCTTCCTTATATCGGTGATAAGTTCGACCATTCTCCTGAACGAAATGGTAAAGACTTGAGTCTAGCGACATGGTTGATGATCTTTCCAAAAGTCAGAAATTCGCCGCTGCTAAGTTGGTTTCACACCATCGATCCCGTCCGTACCTTATACTCTCTGAGATGGATCGAGTCTCCTATAGGAAAGTCAATTAGGAGTACAATCATAGCCCTACAATGGTAACCAACTGTTTGGGAGTCATCGTCTACTGATGGCAAGGACGGCGCGCTGCCGCTACCCCAGGATAAGAGCGACGCATCTTGATCTACCGAGACTGTTCGGCTAGATGCTAATGAATATGGTGTCGCAAAGTCGTTATCACGGCCAACGCCGGCTAAAGAGTCCGCCATCACCAATTATTCCCAACTCTCCTAGGCCCCTAAGGCTGTGTCTTAGCGCAAGTGAAACTAGACCGTCAGGCGCACGAAGATTCGAAGATAGAATGTATTACAAAATCGAGATGTGAGAAACTCGGTTGTGTTGAAATTGCCACGAGGTAACTGGGCACAGGGGGGTGACACTTAATACATGGCCTTGGGAAAATGGCGGCGGGAGGATGTCAGCAATGGCTTGTGAAGGAACCCCTTCATTGACCAGTCAACTCATCGATACGAATCCCCGCGGCGGAATATCTTGGTGCGCATCCTCGTCTGGAGGAAGCGCTAGAGTAGTAAGAGCTTCTGGCTGCGGCTGGGCTTATACGTAGCATCCTAGACAGGCAGCTGAATCTGGATTCGGTGCGCGAGCACGACGTAGCATTGCACTATGTGTTGCATTAAAGGCCACAGTACCAGAAGGGTCCGTCACAGGAGCCAAGCTGCAGTAAGTCTTCCTGCAGTTAAGAGCCGGCGCACTCTAATCCTGCGACCGACGTTTTCGAAGACCCTCCTATCTCAATGATTGGAAATACACGTAGTGCCTTACTCGCACATAATATCGACCGGTAAGAATGTCATCATGAATTAACTACCTACCTAGGCATTGGCGAAGATGCCCATGTCTTTATTAGGTTGCAAAAGTTCCTTGCGCATCTCCGAGACAAAACTGTCTAATATTAGCCTTGTCCGGTCCCAAAAGGGTCTAATATGATGGAGAGGCTTTTTCCCATCCTACACCTTGGCGACTCGGAGTCCTGCCCAGATCGGCTATGGCGCGATATGTGGGAGGGGGGAATCAGGGAGACTATTCCCATAGCTCACAATACGCCGTTAGTTAAAATAATATCCATTCCACCGGTAGGGTAAACATGGATGTTCGGCTGCTTCGGTATGCAGGCTGGCATCGATGAAGGCTGAGATCGTTACTTGTATGTAACATCGATCGAAATCGAAAGAGACGAAACAGATTTGTGAAAGTCTGGCAATAGATACGGCTCGACTACCATCACAGAATTAGTACGCATGAAGTATACAGCATCCATGGATCTCATAGGGCCTTGGAGGGTGTGAGTATGACTGCGTCCAAGGTTTGTTGGTTTCTGTGGTATATACTATTGAATCACAAGGTCGGCGGTAACATTGGTCGCATTACAGAAATATCATATTAAAGTAAATTGACAGTAGTAACCTGATCCGAGCCGTCGGATAGATTGTACTACGCACACAAGCTTTGTGGACGAGTCGGAGATGGTCCATGGTACTACAATTGGCGCTTGATACGACGGTAATTCCAGGATGTAAGGGGTGAAGTCACATGTAGGACCAACACCACGCTCGAACTGCCGAAAAGGGGCAGCGCTTGCTTAGGTCCCATTGACTTGATAAATCGGATCCTTCTCTCACACCTACCTATGCATTCCACCGCGCCGAGTGTTACCATGCTTATTTCCGATAAACGCCTTATTGATGCTCTTCGTGTTCCGCGACGTCGTGATATCGTGATATCGTATACTTCGAAGAAAGATAGCAACTATGATTTAGATTCATCCCAGTCGGACCAGCGCCGAACAACTTCATCGACCATTGCGACGCCTTTCTTACTAGCATCGATCTCGAACCATTCCCGATGAGCCTTCCCGCAAACGTCGCAGTTGGCCTTGTCGCTCACTCGAAGACCGGCACCTGCGAGTTCGAGATGTATCAGGCGCTCAACCTTGTGGCTATGGGGCATTTTGCGAGGCGTTGAAGGCTGATTAGATGAGATGTATGGGTAGTAACGGATGATCGACAGGTTATAACCACACTGGCGAGTCCATTCATTTAGACGTCGCTGGACGTTTGACGCCCGACCGATCTTCAAGAGGATCTTCTTGGACGATCCGGTCTTGCTCTCCTTGACGGCGAATGTCTGTAGCACGTCGCTTGTGCGTCTCTGGCGACCGTCCGGACGAGGTGGTGAGAGAAGAGATTTGGCTGCCTCGGCAGGCGGAGTTGACGGTTGGGACTCAGCTGTCAGCCAGAAGATGTAGATATAGCCGGGCTCGTCTTGATGTGAGACTGGCTTGGCCAATTCTGCCATAAGTTGCGAGGCTGTCTGAGGCGATGCCGTTGCCGGAATCAACGATAGGTATGTTGAAGTTTGTGACGATGTCAAAGGATTCGATGGCCGGTTCGAAGATTCGGAACTCGGTCGCGGACGCGCAGGAGGCGGCGCAAGATGCTGGGTTAACGGTGGCCTAGAAGAGATAGGTTTTGCGGGCGCGCTCTGTATCGGCCTCGGTTGCGGTCGTACCGGGCGCTCTTCTTCTACTTCGGTAATAGTGAAGCAGCAGCAGAAGCTAACTTTCTTCGTCTTAGGTTTGCGCTTGGGTGGTTGCGTGACGTTTGTTTTCCCAGACTGTGCGATCTTCTCGTAGCGGTGGTTATCACCATGTCTTGGAGGCTTCGCGGTGTTATGTGGTGGTCTTCGTCCTTGCCTCTGCGCCTCAACTATACCCAGCCGGTCAATGAGAGTTTCTATGCTCTCCCGAGATTCGAGGATTGGCGTGACATTCGTCCTCGGCCCTGGACTAGACCTTGCAGACGAGTTTGCCTGGTCTTTATGCTGCCAGCAGTAAAGGTCGGGGTCTCTCGGGTCATCAACACGTAGACCATTGACGTTAGTTCGAGGCGCCGCGGGTGAGGATCCTGGAGATGAATTCAAAGCTCGTCGGCAAGGACGGCCTCCTGCAGTAATACCTCGACATGTCGTGGCTGGATTCTTGGAATCGGCTCGGCCCAAGAGAGACTCGGGAGTGTTTGGAATGAATGGCATTGTCCTCGAGTAGTTGATCGGTTCTGCCAGTTAACAAAGCGTCTCCATGTAAGTCAACCGATTATTGCAAAAGAGAGCGAAGAAAAAAGGAAGGGACATGGTAGGAGTTGATAGGAATATTTCCTGGCAAATGCCAAAATACATCAACGCTATCTTATTAGCATATTCACGTCTCATAGCCAGGCTTCGCTGTAAGTCGAGTGACTCGATATCACTCACGTCGACTTAATTGGAGGGGTTGGGATTGTTGCATGAGAAGTTGTTAGCGTTCTGACACTTCACTTACACCTGCATGAGTTAGGTACTTAGGTACTTGCAGGCTGAGTTGGAGGACTCCGAATGTGGCTGAATCACGGCTGAGTCGTGGCTGAACCATTCCATCAATCCCTGTCTCTACTTGTACCACAATGGTGACAACAACTCAACTCAACTCAACTAAACTTCAACTGAGTTGTCAATGTTTGTCATCCTGTCATGTTCTATATCGAAACACTCATTCTATATTTCACTAGTAAATTAAAAATCAGATTATTCCTCAGAAAGACATAGATTTATATCAAAGGTATAGACTTGAACAAATGCCTTTATCATTCTCACCTCACCTTATCACTTACAGTGGTTCCTAATTGGAAACTGCTTGAGCTGCCGAAAGCCGAGGTTCCCATCATGGATGTAGTGGAATCCACTCATACCCTATCAGAATACACCCGCAATCAAGTATGCTCAACGTATACATCTAGTTCAGTGGACTTATTCACATCCTCGGCGGGCCGCTTCATCCGATTAGTAATTGTTCATCTCTCGGATCGAACGGAGCTCGCCAGCAATGTGTGTACGAACAATATAAGCAACTTAAGTTGTCTCACATTGGATGGTGTTCAAGTTCTCTGCCATACTAGTAGACCATGGACCTCATTCACGACAAACACAGATATCCGAAAATCCCGATATTTCATACCCGGATTGAAAGGGGTGGTTCCTTTATCTCTATTCGCGTATGCAACCATTACCGTACCGACACCCCAGCCGAATTCCAGAATACATCTAACCTAGTACCTCTATGAACAACCCTTATCATTGAGCGGGATACTAAACTCAATAATTGATAACACTGCTTTGCCGGTCTATATGTAAATGATGAGGTTCTCACCCCTTACACATCCCCTTTAATACTTGGCTCCTTCTTCTTTCTCACGTCAACCCAACCCATACCAAAAGATGCGAAGAAGCTCAAGGACGCCGCAGCGATAAGAAAGTAGCACACCGTGTCAAAGCTGTTGGAAAAGGCTTGTAGGATACCGTTGAACTCCGGACTTCCCAGTGGCACCAGGGCGCGCACTGCCGAAGCCGAACCGCCCGCGGCGAGGGCTGCTTGTGGGTCTACAGAGGGAGCGAGAATCGATATCTGCTTTAAGAGCGTCTGCGTGAAAATGGTGTTGGCGACCACTGAAAAGACCGCCGCTGAAAAGTTCTGACAGAAAATGAGGAACGCAACTCCTAGCGCGCTCTGCGAAGGCGGGAGCGAGTTCTGAAGCGCGATCAGGCCAGCCTGGATACCACAACCACGAACTCCGTAGAGAACCTGATAGCCGATCCATTCCGCCATTTCGGTATCGGGGCCCCAAGTCGAGATGAGGCCAGCAGCAATGGCAGTACCGGCCCCGGCGAATACAGCCCACGGAAGATAATAGCCGAGTCGCGTCACTACCAAGAATCAGCCGGTATCTTTGCAAAAATTGACCTTCCTTCCTCAAAGACAGACAGCAGGAATTAGTAGAAAGATTAGCTTACCTAACGCTCCAGAGAGAAGGACAAACACCAATCCGGACAAGATGTTCGGCAGCATATACACACCGCTCAGGGTTGGCCCAACACCCTTGACAGACTGGAAGTATATTGGGAAGAACTGCGCGCCGACGAAAACGCTCACCATCAAGAAGGCGAACTGAACGGAGCTGACCCACACTACTCGCCTGCGCACCATGGAGAACGGGATCATAGCCTTGTCACCCTCGCGATATTCCCAGTACAGGAAGATCGGGAATGCAAGGCCTGCGCCGACGAAGAGGCCGATCACCGTCGAAGAGTTCCACGGATATTCTGATGACCCGAATTGCAGAGCTAGCAGAAACATGATAGCGGCGGGGGCAAAGATCGTGAAGCCAATAAGGTCAAGTTCCGGGATGACCTCACGGAGCAGCCGGAACGAGACTTGCGGCTTAACAGTCTGGTCGGGCACGTGCATGAAAGCCAGGAATATTCCAGCCAAGCCGCCGAGCGGCAAGTTGATATAAAAACACCATCGCCAGCTCACGTACTGCGTGAAGACACCCCCGATCAGTGGCCCGGCGATGAGGCCCATCTGTCCAACTATGGGGTTATTGTTAGCATACCAGGGCCAACTATTTAGACGAGAAAGAGCGACGACTTACACGCCATCATAAATGCCGTATGCATCGGCCGCTTTTCCAAGGGCACAGCTCCAGCAACCACTGTCAGAGCGCCATTCTGGAGACCAGAGCTACCGATCCCCGCAACGGCCCGTCCAATGATGAACATAGGCGAAGACTGGGAGACAGCGCATAGCAGCGAACCGATCTCGAAAATGAAAAAGAAGAAGAGAAACACCCACTTCACGCTAACGCGCGTGTACAACTTGCCAGTAAGGGGTTGTAGCGTTGCACTGTGAAAAGTCTAGGTAAGCTACTAATCCTCAACATACTTATCCCCTCGAAGAGAGCGGCAACTGTAACAGGGAAGAACAACCCTACCTCGTAAGTTGGTACGCTCCGCTGTACCAGCCGATGTCCTGCAGACTATGGAAATCCGACGTGATCTGGGGTATAGCCTATAATCCGACGGAGTATCAGTCTCTCTAGTCATTCGTAATAACACCTAACGCCGAAATCCCGACTGCCACCAATATATAAGGAGACGATCCAGGCGCGCAACTTACCGTGCTGATAATCGACATATCCACCATGAGCAGGAAGAAGAACGTGGTGACGCTAAACAGAAGAAGGGCGAGCTTGTAACCCGTGACATAGTCGGGATTCTCTTCCCCTTCGTCCACGACGGAGGAATCTGTCGTCGCTGGTAGGCTTCCCACATCCGGCGCCGCTTCTTCCTTATCTTCCGCCTTCACGCTCGACGTGCCATCTCCTTCTTTTCCCTGAAGTGTCGTCGTCGAAGATGCGGTGTCGCCCTCGTGTTTGGACGACGGTGGCCTGGGTACTTGCAGCTCTGCGCCCTTCTCCATGGTGTTGTCAAAGCTCGCTTGTCTGGTATCGTGAGTTACAACGTTCTGTGGCCAAGACCGATAGGGCTGTCCGAGACTCCGTTCCTTTGACGGCCTGAGACGGAGATAGTAGATATCTACCCGCTGTGCCTCAATGTGCGTGCCAAGAGGACCCCTGACGACGCCGGTGCTAGGAGGATAGTCTCGAATACGATCCGGCCTATCAAAGAGCTAGAACCAATTCGGAGCTGCGTGGTTTGTCGTCTATTGATTCGTTTGTTCTACGATTGAGATTTAGTTCGGCCGCCTTTAGAACCCAAGATATCTATGTCGGTATAGATGTAAAACCAAATCCCGGAGCAGTAGCTCTCTATTATTTAAAGCCAATGTAGAAAAGACAAGAATGAATGAGATAATTAATATTAATAATATGTAGGTAAACAGCAGTCCAAGTCCTATTTACGCCCGCCGGAGCAATTGCTTGCTACCTGCTCAATGACCTAACAACAAAACTATTCGAAACGTCGTCCAGTCACAATCTAGAATCTGCCACGTCAAAGGAGCCTACGGGATTCACTGGCATGAAATCTTACCCATATCCGAAAGCTCAGCTCAACACAGACCGGAAAGTGGCCCCCAATGCCGTGCCCGAATCCCGTTTGCTGCTCCATTAGTGGGTATGGGAAATTATCAGAGCCATGGAAAGGGCAGTATATAATCTAGAGAATACGGCATGTGGAGGTGACGGACAGCAAGATGGACAATCGTGTTGGTCCGAGTCCGAGAGATCAACGTGCGGGATTCAGACAGGATTGTATGATGAAACACAACGTGACTCGACAACCAGAATCTACATTTACTAAATATAGTTACAATCGTACAGCACGTATGCAGATCACAACGGCTAGATCTCGATCTCAATCCCAGTCTCTAGGTTTCTAGTTATGTAAGTCTACGATATGTATTAGTCGCATTACAGAGCATATTAGATACTATTTGAACGATTCTCTCGAATCAAATCCAGTTGTCTTTACATATACTATAAGCGCCAGTTTCAATAGCAGTTATAGCTCTTTCCATATAGGCACGCCGAAGCTGAATACGTAGTAATCTTATTCTCTAAGTCTCACTCTCATAGTCTAATATTCGAGCCATCCACAGATGATAAGTCACAGCGATACTTACCCGTAGGTATATAAACGGCCTTCTCTCCCCAAATTAGAAATTTAAAAAACCTGCGTGTATTAGAACCACTACTAGTCCATTGTCCGTCCATGTAGTATCAAACTTCCGAAGAAGTGTCGCCATATTATTTATTTTAGATTGGAGATATATATATGTATGTATAAAATTTCTATCCTTAACCCTTTTCCGTAACCCTGAACGCTGAAGTTGGGTATTACATGCTCGAAACGACACGGTACATATAGTAGGTATGCTGTGAAATAAACAAACAAGATAACGCTCATCACAACTGCCCTTCCCAAGACCGCAGCATGTCCGTCAGCCAAGGATCGTCCATCCACTCCATAGACGCGAACTCTGCGACGGCAGAAGCCGACGGCATTTGGTTGGGGTCCGCGGCCGGGGGCGCGGTTCCCGGGCCCGTGGTGCCGATCCCGAGGACGACCTGCTCCATGGTGGCGCTCCACATGGGGATGGTGGCGCGCAGGGCGTTGGCGGCTTTGGTATAGTAGTCCATGCCCTCGAGGTCGTCGCTGGTCTCGACGCCGCACACGTGGGGCACCTGCGTGTAGTTGTTGGCGGTCTGCTCCATGGCGCCCATCAGGTCGATGCTGTTCTTGACGATGGTGCGGTCCCACTCGGGGTCGTCCACGACCATGAGCCGGTAGAGCGTCTGCGCCGCCCTGCCGAAGTGCAGCGTGAGCGGGAAGGACAGGCAGAGGTAGCTGGAGATCGGGAACGAGAGGTAATTTTCCAGGCAGGCCTTGCTTGCCTGGAGGCTGGCGTAGTATGCCTCTAGCTTGCCGAGGTCGACGTGTACGTTCCCGTTTGTGGTGCTCGGCTTGAGCGGATGCGTTGTAAGCCATGGGTTGACGTTCCAGAGGGACATGTCAGCTATGGATAATTCCGCCGCATATAAATGTGAAAGAGCTACTTCTATCGATATGTTAGCTTATCATATCAAACGAAGACAATGGATCTAAAAAGCAGGCTCTGAGTCTTATCTCATAATGCAGCATGCCTCGGAATGGGGAGGTAAGAGGTGAGTATCGGTGAGTGTGGGGAATGGGGCTTACTGTTGTCGGCGACTGAAGGTGGGAGATCTCTCCTGACAGTTTCCAAGCTTGCACGTAAGGCTTTGGCATAAACAATGGGAGGTGCCCTGAAAGCGGTCGTGTTTCCAATAGGATCAAGACACCGCCAAGTTATTTGCGCGACATCTTCCTGTAGCCTACAAGTCTTGACCATCGTTACGAGGATCTCGTCATTCAGACACTCTGGATCCGCAGCGAGTTTCTGAAGGGAATCTTCCATATGAGTGGTCCATCGCATCGTCTGAGTTCTGAGAAAATTTGAAATGCTGGCCAGGCGAGAAGATTTAGTCAGTATTTTCAAAACCAGTCATGCAATAGTCTCACGAGATATTAAGAGGGGCACATACCCGCAACATAGAATAAAGCACGATAAGGCAGCCCTCCTCTCCTCGTTCGTGCGATTTGTTGACAGTCCTATCTTTGGGTAAGGATAAGAAGGCTTGAAGCAATGCAATTCCCTATAAAAGTTATCCTGGGGTGGCTTGTCGAGACGGAGATCTGTAATAATGGTGACAGCTAAGTTCATGAAGGCGACAATATACGGCTTGCCGTTGAAGTGATGCATGCCCCTAGAAGAGATGTTAGGAATGCTCAGCAGCTGGAGATATACAAGGGTGTAGAAGAATCCGCCCCTTTTAATTATTCGAAGAAATTGAATCACGTACCAGCCGAGATAACAAAGGAGTCCAAGTAGCATATCGACGTCTCGATCTAGATCTAGCAGCATCTTCTGTGCTAGAGCCTCTCTGAATTTTTGGCCGAGTGCTGCCTTTCGTGGTGGTGATTTGCAGCAGGTAGTCACGATATTCAACCATAAAAGTGGCCTCGTCTGTTGCAACTGTGCAGCGCTAAGATCCATAGTTAGTTACCTTCAATGTCTCGGTAGGAATAGGTATGTGATGGCAAGGGTAACTACGAGCAAGAGACTAGACTGCCCGGTTACAAGAGATAAGGGGAACGGTAATACTAACGTGACATCACGTGGAATATGCACGAATGGGAAGAACTCAAGGAAATGGTCTCTAAACAACCGCAGAGTATCTTCGGCCTCGGCCGGCGAGATACCAACATCTGGAGAGGAGATGACCGATGGAGGGGTCGGGTACGAAGTCACACTCGGAAATCTATCTCGGATAGGGTGCGCAGGGGGTGATGGTATTGGCAATGCATGGCTACCGGGAGTGATCTTGGTGCTGCCCGGCACTACCCCTGAAGCCATGCACGGGTCCAACTCCAAGGCGGCGCCGGCATTGGCGTCGACGCTAGCGCTAGCGGCAGGGAGTTCGGCGTTGGTGCCACCTCTGTAAGACCCCACAGTTGCCGGAGCGCCAGCGGCTTGGGCCCGGAGTATCGAGACGAGATCATCGAGCTTCTCCTCGAGATGGGCGGTGCGCTCAGATGCGGGCCGTCTTACGGCACGTTTACGAACGCTGACGGACGGCACGCATTCCTTGCCCAATCGCTGACACCGTTCGCATATAGAGCCAGGGACGCCGCGGCTGATGCACTTACACTTGGCCTTAGAGCAGTTGGTGCAGGCTTGGCCATACGGCACCGATTTTCGAAGCCCAATTCCTGCAGCTTGGGTCGACGAGCCAGTAGAATCGAGGTCCATCCGGAGTTGCGCCAAGCTGGTGGCGTCTGTTGGTGGCTTTCAGGAATTAGGAGACGGTCGGCGATGGTAACACGAGCGGGTGGCGGAATAGATTGAAAGACGATTCCCGTCTCGGGATTGAGACAAGCTAACTAATAAGGCTATTGAGAGATATGAAGCGAGAGAGTGCGGTAGCAACGCTGGAATTCGAGAGAGTCGGGGAAGTCGAGTACCTGCTCTGTATAAGTACGGGATTCGCCCCTCAACCGTGCGAATCCCGCCGAAATAATGACTCGCTCACCTATTTTCGACGCTTAGGTAAGAGGAGTGAGAGCTAATAGCCCCATAGATCTCACCCAAGTACCGCGGCGCCCCTGCACTGTACCTATGTCGCCTGAGTCGCTAAGAAAATACTTCAAGACTAACAAGAGCTGACTTAACGCGAGCGGCATTTAATTCGAATTCCGACCGCTATAACTCAGCCGCCCCCTTATTTCTACGCCGCTTGAATCCTTCCCAGTATCTCAATTATGCCGCGGAACAATGTAAGGTTACGCACTATTCTAAGATCATGGTAGATGTCAGAAGGAAGTGCGCGATAAATCTATCTTAAGATGATTGGCCGGTTACCTACTGCTTGTACGCGCGTAATATGATTGTAATACTCGCCTGACTACCTACCTGGTAGGTAGCGATCCTACATAAGTGTAGATCAAAAACTTCACGGATAAGATAATCATGTCATGTACTTCAGTAGATCAAACAGTCGCGAGGGCACCATGTAACAGAACAGAGCTTCTTATTGCCTAATCCAATCCGTTCAAATGAACAGGTAGGATGAAATATCATCGCTGCGGAACCTCGAAGACAACATTCAGCCGTCAACCCTGAAGAGGAGCAAGAGGTAGAGCAAGTCGTTCGGCGAACCATCGCATCAAGGCGCAGGGCTCATCGGATCACCGTCACTACCAGTTCTGACGCTACCAGTTCTGACGCTACCACTACTAGGACTACCACTAGCATCGCTCACAGCCTCGCCATCGACATCACTCCGGGGTCTAGTTGGTGTGGGATATTCGAAGCCTGGAGGAACGCTCGAATACCCCGAACCGCCTCGAGGATGTGAGAACACAGGAATTGTGCTGTTTCCTTCATCATCGGCTATGCTGCTCTGCGTAAAACCAGACATATCGCTCAGCATCGACGACGAACGGCCTCTAGCCTTGGTCGAGGGCTGTTGAATAGCCGACGCAGCAGCACCTTGCGGCACAAATCCTGGGCCAAGGGTTGAGGAACCCCAGAGAGAGTTGTTGTACAGGCTGCTGTTCCATGCCGCTGTGGCGTCGTACGGGGCCGTACTTGTTGCATTTGCTTGGGCTTGTGGTGCCGGGCCTGGAGACGAAAAAGGGGCGTTGGCATCGGGAAATTCGTAGGAGGCGGCATAACTATAAGCCGTCTGCTGTTGCGTATGGAACGAGTCCAGCTGCGTCTTGAGCGCCATGCTCTCTTGTTCCTTGTGATAGATGGTAGCATCCACGTCGTTAATCCTGACAATCAAATCCTGTTCGACTTTTGCAATGTCGTTCTCGTAAGTTTCCCGAGCCTGCCGGCGGCGCTCCGCTTCGTCAAGGCCACGAGCATTTGCGTCAGCAATGCGCGCATGTTCGCCGTCGACCTTGGCGATGCGGTTACTAATCTTGGTCCGTTTGGCTTGGAGGGTCGATTTCTCTTCTTCGAGAGCTTTAACACAGCGGTCGACAGATGCTTTGAAACTCTTGAACGTGGCAACAGCGCCATCATACTTAGCCTTCTCATTGGTCCACGCAGCCTGCTTGGCCTTCCAAGCAGACTTCAGAGATTCCGGAATTGAATCGAGTTCCTTTAACTCCGCCTCTAGGCTGATGACTGCCTGCTCAGCCTGCTTGTGCTGAGTCGTGTTCTGCTGGATTTTCTGGCGCAGTTTATCATCACCCGTGCCAGCTGATAAGACTGCCGTAGAAAGCTTCTCGTTCTCCTTCTTCATCGCATTCGCCTTCCGATGGAATTCCTTTCGCAGTGCCTTCTGCCGAGACTTCTCCTCAGCTAGTTTGCTTTCAGCAGCCGCAATAGACGTCTTGAGGGTCGTAATGGGCGAATCGGGCCTAAGAGATCGCTGACTAGCAGGCTTTGTAGTGCTGGCGTCGATATCGGCCGACTTGGCTTGAGTGGTCCTAACACTCGTCGAGAACAAAACCTCATGCGTCGTCGTGCTGACAAATTCGCATTCGTAGTTTGACATCGGAGTAAGTCCGTAGATGTCTCCGCTCCATCTATTTCCCTGGCAACTGTCCCTCTCGGCATCTTGTACCGGAACCATGCGAGTGGGCTGCCAAACCGCATTGTTGACTCTTACATAGAAGGGTTTGGAAAGATCAATCCTTGAACTATCTTGCGAGACGTTGGGATCAGACGCATGTGGGAAGTGGCTTGTGTTGAAGCACACTTCGTCACATCCAACGTAGGAAATCCAGATCTGTTCAGGCTGCGTGTTAAATGGGGCGTTTCCCAAGTTGTGGATATCTGTAGCGTTCGAACCTGCGGATTCGGCTGCGGCATGAGTAAGTTCGTATTCCTTCACGACAACGATTTTAGTGCTGGCGAGAGCTGCCCAAAGGGGTTGGCGGTTCCGAATCTGAGCACTCTGTTTTCTTTTCTTTTTTGTAGTTAACGCTGTTGAATTCTGGAGAGAAGCAGTATCGCTATCCGGGGTTGAGAATCCGCCGTCATTTTCTGCGGTGAATGTTTTTCCAGCCTCGGGATCGGCGGCATTCTGAGCCAATATGTCGCGTCGCTCTCGCCTTAGATACCAATCGCGGATGTACTTCACCAGGCCTTGCGTCAAAATATGAATGGCTAATATGCTCTTAATCCAACCGAACCAGCCCGTCTGCACTTTGTCATAACCACGTATAGACTCAAGGGACTCGAGTGGATCATCGAAATCAGGAGTCATGAAGCGGCTCGAGCCCAGGAGATATCCTACTGGAGAATATTTCATCTTGGTGTGACGCAAGACATGAGACAAGAGAATCATGCTCAGACAGATGAGCGTATTCTTCATGGACCCTCCATCTCTTGTACTTGAGCCACCGCCCAGCCCCAGGGCAATAACCATCTGCGCTAGATCAAGAATAACATGTTGAATGGGACCCCATAGAAATAACCAGATCAGAAGTACGATTCCGTCGACGCATATGACAGTTGCCAGGGAAGGGGCGCCTAGATTCCATTCGAATACGTCGCTAAAAGTCAGGCCGTTGCTGGTCACGAAGGTAAGCAGGGTGAAGAGCACGTAGATACCGGACAGAGCCAGAGGAGGAATCTGCATCAAGATGATGAGGATAGCAATAGTATCCTGCAGGGGGCACGACCGGAGAACAGTGAGAGCGAAGTCGACACCGAGCGGACCGGGATCGCGGTGGACATTGGAGTTCTTTGTAGCATTGACGTCGATTCGGCGGTGGTTCTCCTCAATATGGCCATTTCCGATGTGAGAATGATACGACTCAGACGACGAGGACTCGGAATAGCCACCGAGCGAGCCTCGCCTTAGCGACTCAGTAGTCCTATGTTCTGCAGGCATTTCGGTCGGTTGCTTGGAGTAGCCGTTTGCACAAGGAGGCGGTGTCGAAGGAACAGGGGGGATAGCCGCATCGTCGGCGGGCAGCTTCGCATTTCCATTCAGGTGGTTCTGGCTTTTCTGCTTGGATACGCGCTTCCCAGGACCTACCAGCCCATTCTCGTGTCTAGTATCGCGATGATTCGAGGCACCGTTCTGTCTCTTTGCCGATGCTGAAGCGCGAGGCATACGCTCGCGTATTGCTGACCAGACCCAGAAGCTTGTTCCGAGCCAGCCAGTCAAGCGAGGGCGACGAGGACACCTATTTCGTTTCCCTGAGAGCGTCGAAGCAGACCGACTCGACTAGGGGACGGAAAGGAGGTGAGGTTAGACGACGCTGCAGGAAGACCCGGAGTAGGAGTCATAGGAAATTATTCCGAAAAGGCAGAAAGGACTGGAAGGTTTTAGAGGCTACGGCTGTCATCCGCTGCCGCTATCCCGACGTTGGAACTCTAAATGTTTTAATATGTTAGGTTTGCGTGTCGGGGATGTATATAAAATAGATGGTGTTGGTGAAAATGGTCGACGCTCAGGCGTGCGCACACGATGTGGGAGATCGTGGGATTGGATTGATCAAGGCGGGAAATGCTTGGTGGGAGAAAAGAGACAAAAAGGTAATACCACGGTGCAGGTGAATGAAAGCGTAGGTACATCGAGAACCGCGAAAGACCAGAGTGGATTGCATGTACCTGGGTGCGACTGACAGGGATCTTGCATGTCCTGTGTGCCAATCAAAAATGTTACTACAACTCAAAGTACAGTACTTTTGCAAGCCTAAGGTTTGAGTTGCGGTAGGTTCCAGGGCTGCCTGCAACTCAAAATGACAGAAAACCCTTCCCGCTATAGTGCACCTAGACACCTTAAACTGTACCTGGCCAACCTAACTTACGGCACTGGTACCTAACGTCGGGTACGTCCATGTAGGACGAGGCACTATTTCGGGCCAGTCGGGGCGCTACTTCAACCACTAGATTTATTGTTCCGATGGATGGCTGGTGGAAGGCACTCGGGTTCAAGGTTGATGATAATAAAAGTCGGTACGACCCAACTAGAGGATGGAATTTTGCTAGTTCCAAGTTGACAATTCGCATGTGTCACCGTTCGGACTTCCCTCGTTATTCATGTATTCCGCATATACTATGTACGAACAGACCAAACACTCTAGACCCCAAGAATAACCCAGCTTAGGATCTTGTCTGCTGGCACGACGCACACGCGAATCAATATGTACGGCAGTAGGCTGTCAGCGTTGCAACTGCTAAGGCACTAACGCGCGGCTGTGTGCATCTGCTTATTACACGCAAATAGAGATAGCAAACGCCAACCACGAACCGTCAAGAATTGAGAATCGATCCATCGAAGATCTCTCAAGACTTGGCGACTCTCCCGGATTGCTTGGCATAGACGTCCGGCAGGTAGCCTGGCACGAAGAGTCGTGGATTTTTACGGTCCGCATACCTACCTAAGTACCTACGATATCTTCACATTTCCTCGCATTGTTTTGGTGGCCTAGGAGAGCCGCGTCACCGCGTCACCGCAGAGCCAAATACCTCACCATCAATGTCACAGTTTGAATGGTTATGGGACTCGATATCAATCGCGAGGTGGCGCATTATCTACTCCTGAATGGTGTCTACGCCTGACTCGACCACTCCAGCACAGGGGAAAACTCATTGATGTACCTTGCCGCCAAACGCCTTCTTGATCACATGGCGAAGGCAGATACATAAGGGATCCTTGCAATATTCTCTTTAGTTTCCTTTCGGCTCTACTTTTTCCATTGCCTCTTCCTTTAAATCTCTGAATCTTCAGCGGAACCCCACAATATGGAGACTTTTGCGTAAAAATATTCACGAGTGCCGCCAATATTAACATCTAGAACCCAAGGGCAGCCTTGGGTAGTTTGACAAGCCGACCCGTACAGTACAGCGGCGTTATATGTACGATACCATCCACTAACGCATAAATCTACCAACGGCACAGTCCTCATCGCATGAGCAGGGTACCATTATCATATGTGCTGTGATAACGCAGCATTGTTGTAACAGCCGTGACCACACTAAGAGTATCGCGGGAGCTCATGTGCTAAGAGCTTGTTCAGACCTCCGACTTCCCTTTCTAACTCATCTTACTAAGTGAGCGAGCTCGAAACAGACAGGCTAAGTTCACTTACAGCAGCTTGTTACCTTTGACTTCTACTCTTCTAACAACATCGCTACATTTATAATCGAAGAAAGCAACATTCATTGGTTGTCTATACTGACGAGAAGACAGAAAACTCGATACGCTATGTACTATGACAACATCGCAATAACTACATATATCAAACGGATTCAACGCGGGGCACTCCATTAATGCCTCCATGGTCACCAATGTGACTTGACAAGGGTTGCTCTTGATCATGTACAGTACATTCGTTCCTTTTCCTCTGGGTAACGAAGGATACCGATCTGTTACTGGCTTAGGCGACAGCCCAGGAGCCGATTCCAGGGCGAGCGGCGGCATTGTGTGTGGAGTTAGGCGGAGTCAGCAAAGTCATGCAGCATCTCTACAGCCAGTGAGCGAGCAGCAAATTTGAAGTTGCATCGTCGATCATTACCTGCGATAAGCACCACTAACCACCTTTGGCTCTCACCTAAGTAATAATACTCCTAATATTCCACTAATACAAGTACAGGTTAGGTAGGCTCGCGAGCACCCTGTAATATCGGCGAATTCTTACTGGGGCTTTTCCATTCTCGTTAGCTTCTGGGTTGGGGGCGAAAGATTCAGTTCCGCCAAATACGCGGAAAGGTCGGTGCGAGAAGGCGTTTCTAAAGGAGCTAGACATGCTTCTCGTCGTCTCTTTTACTCTCACTACTGTGCTGACGCAAAGCACGCGATTCCTTGCCCGAAAGACTTATCGACATGACTGGTCCGTTGCCAAATGCGAGAGACGATGACGGAATGTAGTCGACCAATCTGATCACGACCCCAATGAGAAAATGTTTCACCAGCAAACAGTTGATCGGTAAAACATCGTGCCCCCACACCACCATCTCGATTCTCATAGAGACTAGCAGCAAATGCCAATGTCAATTTTAACTGCCCTGTCGGCATTTGAGCGGCTGTGAGATCGGACGAGGGGTCACCTCCATGATATACCGGCCAATACATATCTCAGTTGCCAACACCATACTCAATCCCGCGGGAGTTTAACTTAACTAAGACATACTAACGCCTGTCTTACCAGTCTACTGTCTGGTTCAGGATGATTTTGACACTCGACTAGACAAGCCATCACGAAAATCACGACGCACCTTGGCGAGGCCCCTCCCGAACCCCCCTTTTCCCCGGCTATCACAAATCGCCATCCTAGACAAGTTCCTCACCGCTTAACCCCTCCTCCATCGGACTATTGGTTGTTCGAGCACGACCATTGGGTATTCGGTTGAAGTGTAAACATCGTAAGATGTCGATTGCTGCAAGCCAAGCGCCTGTTAACAACTCGACCTCTCCTTATCCGAAACTATAGCGTAGTGATCGTCTCAACTTCCTCATGACACATACTTTTATGGTAATATCTACTGCTGGGTAAAAGCCATGCCATAAGTCTTCAACGGAAGAGTCATGGGCTTCCATACAGTCGCAAACACTTCCGACGTAGAGAGCACCAACAATTGTTCTCGCAGTCGAACGCGCTGAGATTCCGTGGCTCCAACAAATAGCTTCCTTCTGCTCACCCGAGGTCCTAACTAGACTCTGCCCTCTAAGATTTCACGTGCGGCATGTCGGTTCTTCGTGAAGATACTATAGGCTCAAGCAGGCGATCAAGTAGTCATATCCTTACTCGGATAGGCAGGCGGTCCCATCCATCGCACACCTCGCCCGCGGACCCATCTAAATAAATAGCCTAGGTACAACGCATCCGAGCGGCCTTGCTTGCAGGCGGGTGGCTTGCATCTGAATGCTGCCCCCCAGTTGCACATCTGGGTAGATTTTGCTCTACTCAATAGGCAGGTCACTCAAGTGTGGAAAGCTTTATTTGACCTACTTGCGCATGCGGGGGATTAAGCCGCACCTGAGCATGACGTACGTATGGACGGATCGCGAACGGGCTGGACGGCATTTGATGTTCCTTTGAATTGTGAATAGATATGTACCTACGCCTAGGTAAACATCCTAGGCTATAATGGAATTTTGGCAGGCTAGGAAACTTGCCTCAGTCGATATATGAACGCCGGGATACAGCTGCTCATACGAACGAAGCAATCTCCTCTGGCCTACGGCTTCTCGACTCGCGGCCTCAAATAGTCGTATCGTAGGAGGCGTATATAAGGTATATATAAACACGCATGACTTTTCTCCAACTACTACTCCTCATAACAAAGTAGTACAGAGCTAGCCATTCCTGGTACGCTAATTCGATGGTGCCAAGGAGAAGCTCGAAAGCGCCTCGGGTGAATAGCATCGTAGCTTTCCATCCAAGCAGTATGAAGGCAGGTAGACGCTCGGGAATTGGTGAGGGTTCGTGAATATAACAACCACTCTCTAACCCGACAGGCTCGCCTCTAGCATAAGTTGAGAAGACATGTATTAGATCCGCTGTGGAATGGATTTGTTGGTAACGGCTTCATGTAGTTGTCCAAACGTTGATGATGGGAACTTCGCGGATATGTTAACCTAGTATATTGCTTTGCTCTAGGATTGCATTGGTGATCCCGTGTCATTATAAGCAGCATTCTCCAAGTGTGAATGTATAAGAAGCATTTAGTGCCTATATATTCGGGATATGTGTTGACTTACTTATACTTAGAGCTTGGTCTATAAGATGTGTAGCTCCTAAGAGGTTCTATAACTTAAAGTTTACTCTTACTATACTTTGATGAGACGAGCCCTTACAAAAAAAACTCGAGATTGATGTCAAGGCTTTGATACATCGGTTCTTAAGTTATATATTCTAGTCTCCCTATCTATCGTCGGCAGTAGCTAGTATCGTGAAATCGGGACGGCGAGGTGTAATACGAGGCGTAAAACTCACCAACCTCTTAACCCGTGATAGCAGCCATCTAAAATTAGTCTTAAACTGGACGATAAGTATTACTAGGTATAATGATAAGTTCCTTGTTATCACAGCTGTGGCAATTGTATAGAAGGAGATGACAATCATGAGTTTAAGCTGAAGGTGTTCGTTAAGTGAACGAATAAGGCCTCGAGGTCGATTATAAACTACCTAGGTAAGCTAATATTAATACCTGAATTGTTTCGAGAATGTAGTGGTATCATCGAGTATATATGTAAGCGGTGATACACCGTCGCGTCTTTTTATGTCTTAACTTGAGGTTTTCGCCTCTTACCTCCCTTTTCTTTTATGACTTTCCTTATCACCGCCCTAGCCCCTTTTTTCATTTTTATTGCACTAACTACTTCACTACCTGTAAGTATTTAATAGTAAGGCATGTATGAATACCCCCTTATCAAACCTGTATAATACCTGTGAAAGTGGACTACGGTCTTGGAATTTGGTAGAACAGCAGACACTTGATGAGTCAAGGTTCAAATGTATATATAATGCATTCTTGCACACGGCTCGTAGAAATGCGTATATGTACTTGCTTGAACGTCTCGTCAAATGAACAAAAGGTACGGAAGTACCCAAGCTCACTGTTAAGCCAGGTAAAAGGTGACATAGGAAAAGCAACACTAATTTGACATGCAACCGGTAAGCTCTAAGTCAATATTCTTTTCTAGGTGAGTGCCCATATGGTCATCTAACATGTATGAACCGCAACTGCTCAATGAAATGCAATGAGATACGTAAATGCTCGTTCGCCATGTCCTAGTTGTAACCCAATGAATACCGCGGCTAAGTCTTATCAGCAAGATACATCCTATAACCAAACTCCACGAACGCCAAGCTAGACCATGCCGAACCCTTACTCAAACAACCCGTAGCAGCTAATTTCTCCTCATTTGTGGCGCTTGGGCAAATACCTCACTTGTGAAGCGCAGTTGCCATGGTCGCCTTTGAAACTGTCCTGTGCCGGTACGAAGTCGCCGCTCTGCAAGCTGCCTTTGACGAAGTAGACGTACCACGCCTCGTGCAAGACGTTGTGATGCCTGCCGGAGCACTTGAGGATCACACGCCCGCCGCTGAAGTCCTCGAGCGTGGACTGGATCTTAGCAAGGGAATATGTCTTCTTGTAGTTTGGCTCGATGCCGGCGTTCAATAGAGCCCAGTAAGTGTCCAGCATCTTGAACAGGCTGAATGCTCGCACGAAGTAGTCTACGACCTCGACGCCTGGCTTGTAGTCCTCGCCGTAGCAGCTCGTGGCGAGCGTGTTAATGCATGTAGCGTGCTTATTGTATTCGTGCGCCCACAGGTGGCTGTTTGTACCGCTGGATCGACTGGTCAGCTCTACTCAATTGCCTGGGGACCCCCCTTGACTTCTTGTAATCGCGGTATCAGAGGACATACTATTTTGCGATCCAATACCTGTTCATATCCCCTAGCAATTCACCTTGGTCGTAGTGTTCTAGTACTTCGCTGATATTTTCGAATCGCGGGGCCATGCCGCAGTACTGGTCGTACGATCCATCGCAGAGATCTGGCCTGTGACACATCATAGTGATGATTAGCTGCCTGCTACGAAAGCACGCCTTCACATTGAAGGGGATATATAGGTATTCGACCAACCATAACCCATGCAAGGTCCAATCTTCCTCACTCCCTCCGACGTGGACCTTCTCATCCCAGAACTGCGTAAGTAACAGACGCCCACCGGGATGGACGAAACAACACGAGTCGGCAGCGGTATTGTTGTTACAACTTATGGGTCCATCGACGGGACAGGAAGATGCGCCGGTTAGAGGCTCGTACGGGATGACTGAGCTGTCAGTGTTGATCGGAGCTTGCGGGTTAAGGACGGAGAGCGGGTTTGGTAGGTTGGAGAGGCCTAGAGGGAATTGTGAGACGAAGTTGCTCGCGTACGCAAATATAGAACGTAAGGAAGCGGGTGGCGCCATATTTCTGGGAGCTCGTAGGTATACGGATGAAGATAAAGAATATTAGGAAAGGTATAGTAGATGAATGGGTGATGGAGAGTGAATTGAGGCTCGTCGGTGGCTTACTAGGTACAAGGTAGTACACGCTTATCGGATAAAGTTGGAACCCTCTGACGTTAGTGTGGGACGAAACTGTTCTATGGGACTGAGTATTGGTTTTGATTGGCTGATTGATTCACACTGCAGTAGCGCTAGCGAGGACCCTTGATAGGTACATTGACTGGTACCGTACTCTTCTCTTCTGTCTTGTCTTTATCACGTTCTGTTTTCTCACGCTCTCATTTGATCAAGGAAATCATCTTCTAACGGTAGATTTTATCATTTGACCATATAGCACTAGTCATGAAGAAGGTATCTGACTAAGCTCACCACCGCAATTGATGAGAGATGTCGTAGGCCATAAGCTGTCTAGAAAGCTCTAAATAGCTTCAAGTACAAGCCGGCATTATCTACACACATCAATGAATTCTACAGAGCGAGACGTTCCAATCTGGACGTCTGGGTATCAATGAAGGGAACAGTACCGCCAACCCAAACGCCAACCACTTATCGTAAATCAACCTGACCTGGAACCGAATTCTGAAAGTAGAAATCAAAAGAGGTATCTTAACGACGCCTTGTGAAAATCTTGCTTGAGCCTGATTCAGACTGCCTCCCAGTCCATGGCATCCACCATGAAGTCCCAATCTTCCCTCGCATTTCCCTTGGAGCTAGCCGTCGTCTTAACTTCATCTTTTCGCATGTAATACATAGCCACATCGTGGGCTCGCTCGATTGCGTCGAGGATGGTTCGCATCATCAGGTCGATATTGTACGAGCTAAGCGGATGAGGATCAGGCGTTTCGTCGATATTATCGGCGTGCTTCCAACGATTCCGAAGTTGTTTTGCTCGGAAGAGTTGGCCTTGGACTTCGGACTCTCTAAAAATGGGATTGAGAGGATTCTTTGGGTCATTTAGCGCGGCCAGCACGTTCGCGTGATATGTGTGCTGGCTTGGACGTCTGTAGGTGTTGAACGTGCTGTCAGAGAGACCATTCGTTCGCGGATTCCCGTCTATCACAATCCCATATATGCCCATCAGATGAACAATAGCCCGTTCAAGGAGCATGTGGAATTCATGGAAGTCCAACTTAAATTGAGTCTCACATGTCTGGATTTGCTCCTCCAGTTTGCCTTCTGCATCTCTGGCTTGGTTGTATCCCTGCTTAAGGAACGGCAGTTTCCAATTGAGACGTGTGACGATCCTGAGAAAGCGCTCATTTTCTTCTTGGGGCGAAGGCCCGTTGCGAGGTTCTTGGATGTGTCCGGGCGGGAGGCTGTCGGAATAAGAGATCGATGGCTGCGAAGAGGTTGGTGTCGATGGCCGTCGTTGATGTGGATGATAGCGATCCGAGCGATGTTCGATTCTATGGGGATCCGACGATGGAGCCCATCGAGATTTGGACAATCCGCTGAACATGTTTACTGCGTTTCTCAGCATGCACCTAAGTCAAGATGCAAGAAGCGATGTCTAGGAGTGAATGTCTTTGGAATCGTCAGAAGGCGTCATAGTCGAGAGGTTGTCGCTGACATGAAATGAGTGTGGGAAATATTAGACAGGTATTAAGCTCTGTAGACTAAAACAATATTAAGCTGGTGAATAACGAGGGAAGTAGATGGTAAGTTTTATTTTTGGATTGTTATATATATATTTATGTACCTCCTACTCGACTAGGTCAATTCAATTAAAATCTTACGACGCGCCTGGAAGTTGCAAGGGACGCGCTGGGGTGTAAAATCTCCGACAGGGGAAGCTACCGGAAACCAATG
Organism: Hypoxylon crocopeplum; assembly: GCA_022578875.1. Lineage (NCBI taxonomy): Eukaryota > Fungi > Ascomycota > Sordariomycetes > Xylariales > Hypoxylaceae > Hypoxylon > Hypoxylon crocopeplum. Next base: position 56,197 of record MU399606.1, on the reverse strand, counting down.
AGTGCAGTTGCAAACGTCATTGGTACTTAGGTACATGACAACATAAGACTGCTAGTGAAATTGGTCGACAGTTGTTGTCAGCTGTTCCGAAGACAATAGATTAGCTCTTGAGATCCTCGTGAAATCCTTACCACTCTAATCGACCATCTTCTTTCTACTAGAGATAATTCTACCACATCGCCTAATGTTTGAAATAAACGAGCTGAATCTATCCAATATCCAGGCCGCACAGGCTCTCACACCATGTTGTCACTGCAGAGCCATTGTGCCGGACCGTAGCAGGCTCGACGATCGTGGCTATATCCCTACGGGATACGAGCGCATAGATCAATACTACGAGTTCCCGGGTCTTCGTGCCTCCGCTGAAGCTGGCTGCCGCCTCTGCTACTTGCTACAGCGAGAGCTGTCTTCTCAGGCTTCCCTGGCTATAGAAATGGGCGGCGCGCCCACATTACCGAATCATTCGTGGGACGGGCGGGTGAAGATTAGCGTCTATTTCAGCTTCGTACCGTTTACCCCTGTCTCTTCGGCGGATAACTTCCATTACCACCTCGAAGGGTCTCCTAGCCAGTGCAACGGAGTCGTTGTATCGATGTGGGTTGAATATAAACCGATCGCTGGTAGCCTACGCGGTAAAGGTGATGTTCCGTGGAACGGGGATCGTGTTGAGTTATCTATTTTCGACTCTCTGGGTATGTCTGCAGCAAAAACCGTAGATAGCCCTTATAAGACCTACTTGCAGCTTAACATCATCAAGACTTGTTAGCTACTACGCCCGAAAATAGGAGGAGGCTTCCTAGCGCATCGTGTCTATCCGACGAGAATGTACAGCTAATGCAACATTGGATCGACGACTGCAAACTCAACCATAACGAATGTCTAGGGTCTTCTGAACCGTGGATTCCCACAAGACTCTTGGAGATAGGTTGCGTTGATGGCAACATCAGTGTCCGTCTAGTGGAGACCTCTGATCCACCCATTCCTAAGGGAAGTCCATTCGCTGCCTTGAGCCATATGTGGGGTGATATGAATGCGAATCCTCCTCTTCGAACAGTGAGCTCTAATTACAAGCAGTTGAAGAGGTTGATACTAGCTGAGAGCTTGCCCCGGAACTTCTTGGATTCGGCCCTCGTATGTGTCCGTCTAGGCATCCGTTACATCTGGATCGATTCGCTGTGTATTGTCCAGGATTCCGTAGCTGACTGGAAACACGAAGCCGCGCTGATGCATCTTGTGTACCGGAACGCGCAGGTCACTATCGTAGCTACATCGGCAACCTCTAGTCACGACGGGTTCCTCGAGCGGAGTATCGATAAGATCCCTGCGGTGAAAATTGCTTACTCCATTGACTATCCCGACGGCGTCGGCGAGAAGAAGCAGTATAATCAGTACATGATAGCATACCGCGATGGGGACCCGCAAGAAAACTACCGCATGTTCGCCGTGAGCGGATCCAAGTGGGATACCCGAGGGTGGACCTTGCAAGAGCGGAGCCTCTCGACACGGTCCGTCCACTTCTGCCGGAATAAGATCTTCTACGAGTGCCGGAACTGCCTGCGCGTCGAGGACAACGAGCCTCCGCAGGAGACGGACCTTGTCAACCGCGTCCTCTGGCCTCGAGGTACGACCATGTCCTTTGACGAACTGTACGAGCATTGGCAATTCTATTTGGCAGAGTACTGCCAGCGTAACCTGACCGTCGCTACAGATAAACTTCCAGCGATCCAGAGTGTCGCTGCGGAGATTATAGCGGTGACCGGGTGCAAATACGTTCCCTATGCCGGGATGTGGCTGCACAATCTCCGCAAAGAGCTCCTTTGGCATTCTTCCGGTTTCGGGAGTATATGTCGTCCTGCCCAGTGGCGCGCCCCGAGCTGGTCGTGGGCGTCTCTGGAGGGTGACCTAATCTTCTGGCAACGCTCATTCAGGAGCACTGAGTCCGCGCTTCCGGGATCACTCCTATACAACCTCGGCCGACATCACTTCGAGGTACTGGGTACGGATAAGGCCGACCCAGACCCCCGGTCCGAAACGCGTGGCTTCCTTACAGTCCGGACCTTAGCCAAGCATATCAGTAGGATTCGACGGCTCGGCAAGACCCCGGGTAAGAGGGTCTTCTTTCCGTACGATCTCTCCATGGTCATCCAGAAAACAGATGGAGAAGAGAGCGGCGAGAAAGTTTTCGCCCATGGGAGATTAGATATCGATGGTGACGGTGAGCATATTCAAGAGGAAGAGGACAACTCGCTCATGTACTTGCATATCGATGGGGAGATGCGCGCTACCGGGTTGATCTTACAGAAAATATCTAAAGATTCAAGCGTCGAGGCTACTGGTGTAAATATATGGAGGAGACTCGGAATTGCGACTCTGTTCGTAGACAGGGCGGAGCCGGCGATCTTGGAAGAGGTATTCCCAGACAACGATCTCCTACGGACGATCATGCTGGTCTGAGCACTTGGTGTCCCACGCCCATCTGGGCGCGCTCGTCGACATATTTCTCTATTTGTTCCTCGTTGATGATTCGCAGCTGTGTTCTGAGTTCGGCCTCGATCTTCGTGTGCGACTTGCGGTTCTCTGTCTAGCTTCTGGTTCGTCACCTTGAGCCTCTCCAACTCAAGTATCGTCCGCGTATTCTGTGCCTCGGCAAAGAACCGCAGCACAATTGTCGTGACTAGGGCCGTTTACGCGCCCGTGTTAGTCGCGTCAAATCCTAGCTTCATGTACTCCTTTAGTGATTCTAGAGCAGCTCCAATGTCTGCATCGGTGCATGCCTAAAGAGTGCAAACCCCTTATACTCTGCCCTAGAGAGCCAGATCCCAACCCGATAATACGCGTTAGGAATATTGGCCGGGTAGACCAAGAGCCCCCAAATATCTCGCCCCGCCTTCTCGTCTGAGCAAAATGAGCAATCCGTCGTAGCGTTGAATTCGGGCCCGCCATCGCGAGAGAAGGTGTTTCGATACTCCGGCTTTAGGAATCTCTCGGAGGCGAGTTTCTCGCGAGCGTATTCATCAGGACCCCAGACGACAGGCTCGCGATTCGATACTCCGTAATCTTTACGTTCTATGTCTAGCTCTGCGTCAACTGAGGGAGGCTGCCATTCGGAACAGCAGCTCGACACCAACAAGAATCGTAGCCGTGATTGTTCTGCTGTGCTGATTCCGGTTGTGTCCCACGTACTTTCCGGCACCCAGTCTGGGAAGATTTCGATGACACCTCCTTGTATCCTACATCTCCAACTCTGCTTGCCTAGCTTGTCGGCCTCGGGCATTGAACCCGCCGGGAGACTGAGCATCCGCCCAGCGACTAAGAGTGACGCGCTTTTCAATCGCCCCAGCGGATTTACCCCTTCGACGCGGACGCGTGATTCTACAATTTTGAATTCTGCGCGAAGGTGTGTTCTCACACGACATAAGGTGTTGATTCTGTCGGTGCACAGGAATTGCTCAAAGTTCTCTCGACTGGCCCAGCTCCACGACGGCGCGAGCTGTAGCTCTAGCTTACTAGACGAGCGAAGCACCTGCTGTAAGTCAGTTGGCCCGATAGCCTTCTTGGTCCTACGACTCCGATTTGCCGTCCGCCATAGAAGACCACAGTGTAGATCATTCTTCCAAAGCCCGGCAACGTACTGGTCTCCGGTAACGTCACCGAACCGCCTCGCTATCCCTGAAAGTCCGGGGAAGAGATCAGACCTCTCGGTCCATGATAACCCGGCGAAGTACTCGATGATTTTGTACCAGTAGTCCGTAGTATGGCGGCCTTGGCTGGTAATCGTCTCGACAGATAAGTCAAAGGGGAAGCGCGATAGAAACTCGACGGCACTGACGGAACGCTCATCATGAACATAGCCAGATTGGCTTCGGACGGCGTTTTTGTACTGAAAGTGGACCATCGTGCTTCCGAAGTAGGCCTTTCTTGGTGACAAGTACTTCTCTTGGAATATCCACCCCCGCTCATTCCACTTCGAAACTATTAAGTCTCGTGATAACGGCGAAAGCATGGCAAATGGAACGCCACCTGGAACGCCTGGAGGCATTCGAATACGACGTAACCTATAGCTTCCTTTAACGCTGGCAGTGGTTGTCAAAGCGTAGGGGAGATTAGGGCTGCTCTCGTAATCATTAGTCCCCTTAAGAAACCCTTCTAGGCAGGATGAAGCTTTAATAGTGCAGATTGTTAGCCACGAACTTCCAAAGATCTCGCTCATTTGGTAACTCTGTTCCTCCCAGTCGCTCAGACTATCTTGCATGATACAGAGAGCGTCGATCCACACATAACGGATATGCAACGCTCTGCATACTGTGACAGTATCTCGTATGACGGGAGTCATTATGTCGAGTGGAATAGCACGGGCGTACATTTCCCAAGTTTCCGCTGTCAATTTTAGCTGAGCTCTGGCGTCTTCTCTAGGCCCCCAGCAATAGCTTAGCGTAGCATACTTGCAGTTCGACTGCTCATTTTCATATATCTTCTGAAATATACGGTCGATAAGCCGAGGAGAACAGTTAGAACTCGGACCTAGATCGATCAGGCGCCTCGGGATGTACTTTGCCTTTTCCATTCCGTTCTGTTGTCCTTGAATCGAAGCGTTGAGTTGCTCCTGGATGAATTTCACCGTATCTGGGGTTAAAAGGTCCTCTCTAGGTGGCGTATTCAATCCGAGCTCGGGCGCTACAGCTTCTGATATTGGAAACCAAGAATAAGTCTTGAGACGGAAGTGTGGCCTGTTGGCTTTTACGTACCGTCATCTGTCTCCACGAAGAACTCGGCAGTGTTAAGACAATACCGTCCTGGCCTCGCCTGCAAGGAAAGACTGAGAGCTCGAAGTGCATTCGAATGCTGGCTTGATCCTTCCAGCGTTCTAGGGCCCCAGTGGAATCGAACCCATAGTCGAAGCCTGGTGTTAGCACTAATGCCAACAAGATTCATTGATCTCACCACCGTCAAGAGGAAGTTACACATGTCACAGCCATACTGCGATCTCTCTTGCAACACCGGGAATTCCGGTAACTGATCAACTGCGCATAACTGATAGTACTCATGCTTTGTAGTGTCATGGGCTTCTAAATCAATAAGAATCTAGTGAGAATGGACACGCCGGCGCGTTACTCACCATGCAACCCCCTCCCAGTTCGACTTAGAACCCAATTGCAGTATTGACAAATCCGTGCATAGTCCTTATCGGAAGCGCAAGTCGTTGGCCTATGTAAAGCCGAGAAAAAGGCCTCTTTCAATTCCATAATTGTATCGGCGAAGGATGAAAACAGGGCCTCCGTGATAGGTGGAACGTAGTAGGAGTTTTGTGGCCCTTTGCGTCTCACGGCATCTGCATCGAGCTTCGTATAAAACTCGGGGAAAGTCTCAAACACGTTGAAATCGATAAGTGAGGCCATCGCTTCCAACATTTCAATCGTCTCCTCTGTGGACGTCGTGTTGGACGGTACGCCTGACTTGATGTCGGCCAGCAAAGAGAGTGCTTCACTTCTCAATGAAGAGAATTGTTCAAGTTGGTACGGCCAATTCCCCAATCGTTTAATTAGGAGGTCCATGATTTCTTGAGCGATGGTACCTTTTCGGTGCCAGAGTTTACCAATGGTTGATGTATCGGGATACTGGTAGGTATCGTGTTAATTTTTCCTTGAATCTTTGGGAATTCTCCGAGACTCCAGCCACAGTCAACTTGCGAATTGATTACGTCAGCTTCGCCATTTTGACCCCTGGCCTCCTTATTACCCCTTTTCAAAAATTCGTCACTTTCACATCGTGATCGCTTCTCTTAGGAAGTTTCAACCATTACAAGGTTCACTCACAACTAGATTTGTGAGTCGGGCAAAAGCTTCCAAGCGACAGTAGTCTCGGCCTTCTCCATGTCATCGGTTCCCAATAGCCCGGGACTCTCCATCCCTTGACAAATGCATCTGATTAATGATCTGCAAGCAACCGGCGCCATATCCGCAACACGTCGACAAGTCTATTTTGCCTGACTTATTATCTCGGATACTAAGGGGTCGCGCATATGCTAAATACCTAGTTATTAGTTGTCGGGTTATCTTGGACGGATTGAGTCAGATCCCAATAGTTTCACCGGGGCCGTATTTGTTCCCTAAATCTGTCCCGTGGTGGACACGAGTAAGTCATGTTCGGCCGTTTGGGTTTCACTGACACGGCAGAGCGCAGCTATATTGCCGAATTAGCACCTATATACAATAGTTATTACGATACCATCCCGCAATCCGCATCGGATATGTGGTCCTAACCTTGTCCTCCGGCAAACATGGTTGGTGCAAGGAGCTTACCATAGAAAGGTGTCGAATTCTCCATCGTATTCTCCATCGTATTCATGCATGCAGAAAACCTTATCGAGCCTTGGGTGTCCGTCGACTTGGGCTAGGCCCTGTATCCATATTACCTACCCGTGTATGACAACATCATGAGCCTTAAGAGTCATCACTGACTTCAAGTCAATTACGAATAGCATTCCCCTTTACCGAGACGAGGTTGACATGGTACGACTCTGACTACATGTAGGATTCTCCCCGGCCCAGACCTACTACCCACAGTCCCGGAGATCTACTTCTCCATCCTATTCGCAATAGCTATGTCCTTAAGGTACTTAAAATTCGATCCGTCCCCAGCAATGATGCTCTCGACCGTTCTGGCGGATTTTATTCTTGACCATCCATTCTTTATAAGACCCGAAACCCCTTCACCCCCACGCGACCTCTCGTTCCCTACGTTTGTCATTTCGACAAGTTAGAAACCACAGTTTCTAAATTATTATATCCTGGGATGTACTTCGCATCTATTCTCACCAGCTTTGCAGTCGTAGCCTCTACCGGCAGGGCCGCAGTCCTTCCGCCATTGGATCCGTACATTGGCGACCTCAGGACGTTTTCCCAAGAAGGCTGCGATATCGACAATCAAGGAGTCGGCACCTTCACCCAGTCGATGACCAACAATTGCAACCTCTACGCCAGCCCGTTCAATTCTCTCTACATCCACATCACAACTGGATGGATGTGTATGTACTTTCTCTTTGTTTCATCGCGGACTCCCTACCAAGCAGATCACACCAAAAGAAGGATAATCAACATCACTGACTGCCAACCCCTTTAGTCCGTGCTCATAACGAAGCCGATTGCCGAGATGATGGAACTATCATCGCAAAAACCCTACCAGGAGCCGGGTATCCTATCGTCTGTAATAACCAGACCCTCCCCTGGGTTGCTTACAGCGTATATCCGCTCGCACCCGGGGAGACGGCTCCTTAGGAACCACGACTTGTATATCCGCCAGTTTGGGTAGTAATTAGTGAGGGTTGTAGTCATTCGACAAACAGTTTGAAGAACAAAACTGCAGAATCACAAAACCTTAGAAAGATTGTATATAGGTGATTCTTATGAGACACGAAATACGCTCGCTACTATAGAGCTTGTTAAAATTATACCACCGATCATTTTGTTGAAAAGTTTTCATGTTGGTGGACTGCTAACTTTGAATGATTCTTCAAGAACAAGAAATCGAATGCTGTTGAGGCCTATGTATTGTTGTACGTCACTCGTCAATCTACGTCTTCAATGTTGTACCGATCTATCGGTGGAATCTGCTTGGTTACATAGGTACCAACGGTAGACAGTACTGTCAGATATCCTAAATAAATCAGTTGGACTGAGGCCTGATGACTACAGTCTACAGGTGGCCAACAGCTGGTGAGTTACATAATTGGCGATAATTTCATTCGCAAAGCTCTTAGTGCTAGATTGATAGAGGCTTGTAAAGAGAGGCAGCTTGCTAGAAAGGAACGGAAGGTTAAATTTAAATGGCTGTAGAGTGAGAGTGAATATTACGATCGGGAAGAAATAGGTAAGACTATGAGGTATAATCTGCCTACGATAACCTCAGGCCGTTTTAACCGGCTATCCGTCACTCGGCGGCTAGCCCTTATGCAAAAGCCGATAATACGGAGCGGGCCGCCGTCGCATAGCAAAACTTCGCCGAACAATTCTCCACCAAATTGCGCCACTTCCCCTATTTAGACTAATTAGGGGGGATTCGGCAACACTTCGCCTTGTCAAATCCTTCGCGTCCCGAACATGCTTATTTAATTATCTGGGTATTATGCGATAAGAAGCGAGCTTTGTCTAGGTAAAACCTGTATTCTATTTAGGACCGCTTTGAGGTAGCGGTTTTCGTAGCCCCTTTATGCTGGCGTTGCGACGGTCAATGTAGGTAGGTACTGGTTTTCCGGATGTGCTCTGGATTGGATTCCGAATAGGTCGCATCAAACTGTAGAATTAAGCGGATAGAAAAGGAATATTGGATTGAATCTCTTCCGGTTGATTCAAAGATCTGTTGTGTGGGTGGGTAGGTATACCTTTGGTTGCTTGAAAATTGTTCGTACAAACGTCTAAGAATTCCTCTCTTTGCCAATTATGTAATCCACCAACTGCCACCATCTGCAGCCATATGTAGCCACCTGGGCGACCCTTCGGTCAGGTCTTGATCATTCAGGATATCTGACACCAGAGTCGCATTAGAGAAGGTAAATGACAGAAAGTCTTATGAAATTATTTAATATTATCCAACTTACCGTAGATATTAAAAACTAACAAATCTCGGCTTGTTTCGTCGCCTTCATTTTGTTATAATTGCCTAAACACGATCAGGTTGAGCGTGGTTTAGGTATACGAAGACGCGTAGAATGTCCACCGATCTCTTATGCGAGTTATATTCCTCTCGCGGAGTCACATAGGTCCGTGCGAGTCATTTCGTTGATGGGAATGAAGTCAGGGAAGTCAAGTGTTTTACGTCGGGCTATCAAAAGAGTACATGTCAGCCACTCGGGCTTCGCGTCGGATTCCGGTCGGGACGCGTAGGCTTATGCGGACCGCGAGCTCGCGACGCTTTTGCAATGAACGGAGTATCCCAATTCCCCCTGAGACACAGCTTTACGACGCCCGCTTAGGAACGAAATTAATCGGATATTCGCTTCAACGTAGGCTCACCTGCTTAGGAATATTGGATTATCGGCCTTCTCATTCCGAGCGCAGACGTATATGATTGAGCTTTTAGACTTACTATTCTCGCTAGCCATGGGCGACACATCGCCGACACATGAAGTCAGCCTCGGCAATACGAGCCCGTACATTAGATCTTGCATGTTCTGTCGTCACCGTAAGGTCAAATGCGATCGCCAACATCCGTGCTCCAACTGTGCCAAGACTGGGTCCGACTGCCTCTATCCGCCGGGGCCTGGGAGGGCCCCGAAACGACCCCGGCGGACCATGGATACTCAGCTTGTAGACCGCTTGTCCAGGCTAGAGTCTATCATACGTCGGCTTCAGAGCCACAGGCACACCACTGTGTCTGATTCGGATATAGCGGTTCATTCGGCTGATCAACCATCGCCAGATACAGGAGCCCAAGGACATCAAGAGCCTGTAGACAATTCGAGCCCTGGTGGTTCGATAGACCAGCACATGGGTCGTCTGATGATCGATGATACGAAGAGCTACTACGTGAGCAATGTCTTATGGGCAAGCCTAGGGGATGAGGTATCCATCCACTCTTTTACTCTTGTTGTTGCGGTCTTTTCCCTGACCTGATCTAGATCGAGGAACTGAGAGACATGTTGCATGACTCGCCCACCGATGAGGAAGATGAAATATCTACGGACACAGCTCCGTCGGAAACCGGTTCACCACTCATGTCGAACGCGGCTATACTGGGATTTCGTGCCCTTGCTCATTCGCTGCATTCTTTCCATCCGCCGCTGCCTGTATCGGTAGCACTCTCGAGAGTGTTCAACGAGAATGTCATCCCGCTCGTGCGCATATTTCACATGCCGACCACGGTTCGCATCTATTGGGATGCGGTCGCCTCGTTGGACTCTCTGGACAAGAACACCGAGGCGCTCCTATTTGCGATTTACTACTCGGCTGTCATCAGCATGCAACCAGAGCAGTGTATCAAGATGCTGGGCGTAACACGCGAAGCTGCCCTAGAGAAATATCGGTTTGCCGTTGAGCAGGCCATGGCTCGGGCCGACTTACTCAACACGCAAAGCATTATCTTACTGCAGGCAGCTGTGCTTTACCTATCGGCGTTGCGAAACGAAGACGACTCGCGCAAGACTTGGTCGTTGACGTCTCTCATATACCACATCGCCCAGGCCATGGGTCTTCATCGCGACGGCGCCGCATTCGGATTAAAACCCTTGGAGACGGAGTTACGCAGGCGGCTCTGGTATCACATCTGTCTGCTTGACATTCCATCCGAATACCACGGCTACGAACCTATTGCGCGCGAGTCTGCCTTTGACACGAGACCACCCCTAAATATCAACGATAGCGATTTAACGGCCGAGATGACAGAGCCCCCGCCCGAACGCGAAGGAGTAACCGAGATGACTTTTTGCTTGATGCGATGTCAAGCCATGCGGGTCGGTTGGAAATTGAATTACGTGCCCCCGAGCATGCAAGGTCTAGGACAACAAGCGAACGGGCCGTCGTTAGCTGAGAAAGAGTCGATGATAGAGGATCTCGAAAAGCGGCTAGAGCAGAATTACTTACAGCATTGCGACTCGTCGGTCCCGTTCCTGTTGCTCGTGTCCACTGTCGGACGGTTAATCACGGCGCGGTCCTGGCTGGTGGTTCACTACCCTTTATGGCAGAAGGGCGATTACGCTGCTAACCTGAACACGACTATGAGAGATCGGCTCTTCTCAACATCTACCAAGGTTCTTGAGCTATCAAGCCAACTTTTAACCAACAAGAATATTACCAGGTGGACTTGGCATTCCAGAACTCACATCCAATGGCACGCAGTTGCCTTTGCGCTCTCTGAGATCTGCTCCCGGCCTCCTTCCCCGGAGTGTGATCGCGCATGGAACTACGTGACAGCTCTCTATGATGGGTGGGATATACAGTTAGATGATAGAAAAAGCACCATGTGGCGGCCTATTAAGCGGTTGATGGCCAAAGCTCGGTACGTACGAGAGGTGCAAAAAACGGGCTCACGTGGCCACGCTGCCCAACACATAGCCAGCAAGATTACTCCAAGCTCGTCCGACCAAGGGACTCCAGACAGTAGTCCCGTTTTAGCTGCGAGTTCGAGAAATATATGTGCCACTTCCATGGAATCAGATCCTACCATGGGTACTCTGCAGGATATGTTTGGGATGGAGAGCTTCGACCACTTGACGCAGTCCTTCCCGGATAGCTTGCCAGATGACATCTTCGCCGCCGTACCGGAATTATCCGAGAGCGATGGTTTCTCACAGAATACTCTGGTGGATGATTGGGTAGATGGTTCACAAAATATCGGTGAGATGTACTTTGATTCGATATGACAAGTATTATGGCGCTGTCATACGATATCCCAAAACTTTAGCATGTATACCACAGATGAATACATTTGCCATTAATGAAGTGATTAGCAGATCACCCTAGCTATTGTCGGGTACATTGAGAATGGCATCACCAACATAATTTTGGATTTCTTTGGCGGGACTTCGTTAGCTTGGGAGCCGAAAGCGAATATTGTAGTAAAGGTATGTTCCAATCGCAGGAGGCGAGCCTTGATGTTCCGCCTTTCGATGCGGTCACAGATCTTTAACCAAGTCGACGTCGAGAGCATGGCGCCTCTTCTAGTAAAACAAGGTATACCATCAATGGACGTATTCAACTAACCTTAAGCAAGACTACTAAGAACCCCTTTGCGATTGATTGCTTTAGTAGCGATACGGGGTACAGCTGGAGATAAGAGGGCACATGTGGCTGGCGGCCGATCTGATGGATTCGATTGCGGTTGTGCACCTAGCTTCAGGAACGGCCTTCAGTCGTCCTTAACGGTAGTGTTCATGTAATGAAGTTGGTGGATATTTAATGAAGCTCCTAGCAGAGCCAGATTCGACCAACGGTTAATACCACCTGGGCAGTCGACGTGGACGTAGGGTGACGTTAAGCTCCCCTTCTCTTTCTCGACAATCCGGATTGTCTAGGGAGAATTGCAATTGTCACTGATGGTTTTACCTTAGATAATTATCTCCCTAGTTAGAATGTGACCTTTGATGTAGTAAAGGGGTAGGAAAAGGGGTATAAGTACTGCGGCTAGGTAGGTGCTATCAACCATTAAAAACTTCACAACACCCACACTCTGATTCGATTTTAATGTGCAAACTGTAGTCACTCGGGATGTAAATGATGGACACGGCTTGATCACGTAGTGTCAAAGGGTCAAGTCTTAGTAAGGGTGTGTGTTCTCAGTAGGGTCTTGCGGACTACCTACATCCTGCCTGTAATACAAGCCTATGGTGAAGAATATTCGTTCACCTGGGATCGGGCACCTACCTACCTAGCACGGAGGACAGGATACCATACCCTAAGGCCATGGTGCGGCGCCTATGTGTTGGAGAAGTCAGAGCTGCGCACGAAGACGCAGTTGAGCATCTTCATTGGCTGCGGACTAACGTACATGCCTAGACGCCGAAGAAACGACGGAGAAATGAAAAGTACCTAGAAGCCGCAGAGTGTAGAGACCAGATCATGAAAAAAGTTACCATCCATCACTCCAGGTTGCGGAGGCTACCACCACCATCCGAAATGTCCAACCCAGCTCTGCCCTGGCCAAAACCCGTCCTCAGAGTATGAGAAAAGATTTGCTGCATTCACTACCCCCTCAATCCTTTATATCCATGCAGCCCGCACATTACCCTCCCCAAAACCCCCTTCCTTTGGGATATGACCATCATAAGGCATTCCCGTCGTTACTGCTATGTATTGGTTGGAATTGGGCCCTGATGGATGATTGGAAATTCAAGGGTTAAGAGGCGTGCGATTTCCCTATATTCAACTCCTCGGGCTTGTGCTGATCGAGGTCTAAATTCTAAGTTCTCGAGGAACCACTGACGGACTTTTCTTGGTCAGTGGTCGCTTTCTTGTCTTTCCGAGATTTGAAGACGAAATCACCCATAATGTGGATGTGATCAGCGGGGAAATGGTAGTTCGGGAACCCCGGAACGCGCTTGAGATACTCGTAATCTGGAGGGCCCAGCAGCTCGACACAATCTAGCGTGTTGGTACTGTACCAGATGTAGTCGATTACTCCGGAGAACGTTGGTGTATAGTTCGTGAAGGTGAGTTCGTCCGGGGTTCCGAAGAGATGCGCATACGCGTTGCGCAAGCTGAACGGGTGCTCGATACCATCCCGTGTAAAGTTCCCGTAGGAGTGACCTATCAGATCAGGATGATCAGGCGGTATCCGTCCCTGCTCGAGGAGCTCATATACAGAGCTGTCGGCCATCGAGTTGTAATCACCGCAAACCAGCAGAGGGATATCGGTGTTGGTCCTGTACTCTTGGCTTGGCGCAGGTTCTAGATCGTCCTCGGAAGCGTCCTCGTCTCCTTCTGCCGATGCGGGCTTGATCAACCTCTTGTTTGCTGAAGGTGCATGTCTAGTGTACCTCTCAGACTGTTTGGTGACAAGCTCCATTAGGATTCCCGTCTGTACGGCCTTCACGTCTGCTAGGTAAGACTCCCAGCACAGGTGTGCGTTCACCACGATGAATCGATTGCCCGTGAGTCGTGATTCAAAGAAGCAATAGACAGCAATAGTGTCTTTTGGCATAACTCGGTTGAATACGTCATCAGCGGACTTCATGTCGGGGCGATTGATGGCCGTCTGCCTGAAGTCAACTAGTTGCTTATCCAACAACAAGAACTTGTCATGCTTGTAGAAGATAGAACAACCGTCAACCGATTGCTGGTCTTTGCCAGTCAGATGCTTGAATCGGGTCTTCGGATAGAAGACACCATCGTAGCCATGCTTCTTCAGCTCTGGCGTGAAGAAGGTGTCGAACGCATCCATAGCTGTTTCCTGCAGACAGAGGACATCCGGGTTCTTTTCCCGGAACTCTCGCATGATGCTCTCTTTGCGGTACTCCCAGGATAAGGCGCTAGCAGGAGTATAGCCGTACTGGGTACTGGTTGCATACTTGTCGCAAAGGGTATTCCAAGACAAGACACGGATGCGTTCCTTATCAGCTCCGACGTCTTCTTGGATGGTAATGGGCACACGCGGGTTCGGAGGTATAGGCACTAAGAACAAAGTCAGTTTACATATTCTAACCGCATTTCTAGTCGAGATGATTGCCGGTGAAGCACATGCATCCGAGAATAACACTAGGGATTAATGGATGTCTCTTACCTGGAGCTTGTTCCTTGAGGTGGGCGATCAAGGCCTTCGTGCCCTCTTCAACCAGCTTCTGCTTTTGGTCGTGCTCCAGTGGATTGCCCTGAATGCCGAGCAGCTCGAGGAAATGCAGGGCACCGAGTTCGGGAGGGATCGTCTGGATCAGGTTGTTGTACAGGAGTAGCTGGCGTAGGGGGGTACACATGCCCAGCTCAGGAGGGAGGGTGGTAAGTTGGTTGTGTGACACGTCAAGGTACCGCAAAGATCTAAGCTGTCCAATCTCGCGTGGAAGACGTGTCAGATTATTCGACGCAAGGTAGAGTTCAGTGAGAAAGGCGTAGTGATCGAAGAGCATTATAGAGATGTTCTTCAATCCTTGCCCACTGAAGTCTATGTTCAACCAATCCTGCCGGTCTAGGGCCTTGTCGACATTAACGGGTCGGCCTCTATCCTCCAGTTCTCCGTCAACTGCGGACTCGGCAGAATTGGTCATCGCGAGTGCCGGAGCAATACCCTTGTTCTCACTGGCTCGAAGCCGTGCGAAGTAATGGGGTTGGTGTTGCTCCGTCATGGTCTGGTGAGCGCGTTCGGATTCCTTGAACGACCTGAGCTGCTCGTTCCAGTGTTCGCTGTACTGCTGGCCTTGGCCACCTCGAGAGCCTGGAGCGTTTCCATTCTGATGGCTACTCGGAGTGAAGGGCGCCACGCTGGACATAAGACCAGAGGAAAAGGTAGATGTGGCATGGCCCGAGTGGTCTTGTTGCAGGTTTTGGTGGTGCTGCTGGGGGTGAGTGTGATGCTGGTGGGCAGACTGCTGCTGGACGTAGTTGTACATCATTTGCGGCCCCATGCCACGGCCACCAGGGACGCCATTGAGGCGCGAGTTGTGGCCCTGCTGATGGTTGGATGCGTACATGTTGCGTAGAAGACTTAGTGACGTCGGGTGCAAGGGTATATGTGGATGATAAAGACGTTAGATGTCAACGCGATGATCTGCTTGTGATGGCGTGATCAGATTGCGCAGATGACGGCAGCGGTCGAGAGTTGGATCGGATGTTTGTATCTGTACTTGGAGATGGTGTATGAGGTGGATGTTGTCTAAGTCGGAGTGACCTCTAGGTATAACTGATGTCGATGGGTTCGCTATACGTATTGAATACTATCTGCAATGGGGATGCCGAGAAGCAGCCCAATCACAGGGATGGAGGGACAGCCACCACAGCGTGTCCAGGACTGCGCTTAATAACTGCTGTCGGAAAGTGAACGAGGGGACGATGGCTCAACGAATATCCATGCATAAAGATCGAAGGCTTTATCGCAAGGCATGGAACACGAGGGACGACAGTCCGAAACAGTTGAGATGTGGACAGAGCAGTCGATACGAGTGGGTAGTCGGTTGAAGGACACTAGATCTCCGTCGCTTCGTACTCGGATGGCAGCCGGGCAGGGCGTTGAGTAGGCACCCACGTCAATGGGGAATCGAAGTTGGCGCACGGCAGGAAGAGGTCCAGGACCGCTCGGTACTTCTCGTTTATGGGGTTCGCAAG
Source organism: Hypoxylon crocopeplum (assembly GCA_022578875.1). Taxonomy (NCBI): domain Eukaryota; kingdom Fungi; phylum Ascomycota; class Sordariomycetes; order Xylariales; family Hypoxylaceae; genus Hypoxylon; species Hypoxylon crocopeplum. Next base: position 40,457 of record MU399606.1, on the reverse strand, counting down.
GCTGGTAATGCTTCGTTCTAGCTTTACGATGGCCTGTCTGTAGACGCGCAATCAGGTTAGCACCTGAGTCGTGCGCGGATGTTGAAGTATAGTAGGATGAAAGACCGTAGGTCACGAGTAACTTGGTTGGGAAACGGCGGCGAATCGATGTACGCGAAGGGGATGGGGAGGTAGGATGGACAATGGGAGGGGTAGGTGATGTGTGTGTGTGTGTGAGTGGATGTAATTAAGGTAAGGTGAGGTCAGGTAGTCAAGGTAGGTGAAGGAAGGTAAGTAGGTAGAAAGTGTAGGAAAGATAGGAAGAACAGATAAGTAGGAAAGGTAGGAAGCACAGGTAGGTAAGTAGAAGATGGGAGAAAGGTGATTGGACAGAACCTACAATCGCACGAGATAATCGCCGTTCGCAACGGAGAATAATCCCAAGACAATTAAGCTTTCAATGGGTGATATCAGATCGGTATCAGATCGATATCAGTAAGTATGACGACGATGAAGCTGCAAGCTGAGCTTCTAACCGTATGACTAGGTCGGAGGTTGGTGTGCTGGGTAGAGATCGATTTTAAAGTTGATGTTGAAGATTGTTTTGCGTGTGAATGGTTTATGGTCTAGAATGATGTGTGGAGGAAGATTGGACGTAGATTTGCAGATGGGCGTGTGCTTTCACTGTTGTATATGTAGTAAAAGTTGGTGGTGGTGATCTAGTTCGGTACAACGTGAATGTACCTTGTGGAGGAGTCGTCAAGTTGCTTAGCCTTGTCACATGACCTGTGATCTTCAATCTTAAATCTAACTTTGCTGTGCTTATTCGTCAGCCTTGCACGCTACGTACTGTGTATTAAGTACGCCGAAAGTTAAATCGATAACGCTCGTGCCGCTTTGCCATCCGTGCGCCGACTAAAATTAGCTAACCCATGCATCCGGGTTCGCATCTTGTCCTAATCGGCCCAAGACATACAAACTTCGAGCAAACGGCGCTCGTTGTTCCTACCGCAATCAGCCTTACAGTATCAAAGTATCACTTAACACCTCAGCAACAGATCAAAATACTGTGGACGTCCCTCAATACATATTTATATGTACTTACTTGCCTAGGTACATATGTAACCATCCCCATATATTATCTAGGTACATGGATTGGTGTTATCAGGCAGTCTGGTCCAGAAACAGAGATATCATTGTTCTGTTTCTACTCCCATAGACCTTTCTTTTTCTGCATTATGACAAGAGGCTGTTGAGAGTCATTCAATCGGCTCGAATAAGTGCACCTAGGTGCCAAGAGATGTTAGCTTCTTGGGCCGGACTGTCATATAAGAATCAAGATGCTACCTCTCCCAAATGATCCTACACCTGATTCCAAAACCTCTCATGACGTATGGAGGCTACTCCGATCCTGTAGCATTTCTTCTTCCTTTTACATATTATCTTGACGAAAAGATGGCCCGACTGAGACAACGTAGTGATATTTTTTCCGTGTGGTATATTTATCATTCTCTGCCCAACATCGGACCGTCCTACCGATAAACATATTTAGGTCAATAAGACGAGGAGATATAGCACAGCTCACGGTTCGATTAGTAGCAGGATCACGTAGTTATACGATAGAAGAAGAAGCATTGTCTTCTACAAGTTATCACATTATACTCAACGATACCGCCGGCTCATTTGCCTAGCAGGTTGCCATACGCCCAAGTCCGATCTGATACTCTCGGACAGAGCGTATCGTTTGCTTCAGTTTGCTACCGTGATTTCAGAAATGTCACGCATCAAAACACCATTGCACATTTCCATGGCGGGTGTATCGTCACCTGTCAGCGGATAAAGCCCAACCCGTAGGGTACACGTATTTGTTACCAAGCTTGATCTTCGTCCACTTCAGCCTCAATACTCTTGTCCCATGCCAAGAGTCTGGAAGCTGGGGAAGCCGGGGAGACAGCTTACTGGCTTCCATGCATTTCAGCCTGATCGATGCAAAGCTGCACGACAATAAGCGAGACGCAATTAAAACGCCTGCTATTGGTACAAGAGTTGTGTCGAACATGAGTCGCGTAAGCCCTTCAAGGCTGTCAAACAGCATCAAAGTGACAGCTTAGGTCAAAGCAATATCGTCGAGCCGTGCTCTCATGATGCACGACATATCAGTTTCTAGTCTCTTACCTTCTCCTCAGGCGGCGGACCAACTCCGCCCTCTAGCAGAGGATCGTCATACAGACAGACTCTAATCGCTCCGAACACAGGGTATGTTTGTTGCGAGCAGACAAATCTTGCCGTGTGTAGGGCCGTATCCTCGGGACTAGAGTCTAGGTCCTTTTACACTGGACCAATTACCTGGATTTGGTAACCCGACCATTAGGCATTCCCTTGCTCCGACCTCTTCGTGTCCTGCAGGTAGTAGCCGAAACCCCCCTACCAGCATGCCAGAACTATTGGGACGACTGGAGAAATTTTGGCTAGAGTGAGTCGAAGGTCCGGGGTTCTACGAATTTGGATCGATCACAAGCTGCAGCGCAAGCGCAATGCCTCCATCCTCATACAGAACAGAGCGAGGAGAGATGGTCACCGTTATGCAGGTGTAAATGCGGGGGAGACATGCAACACACACAACACACCTTACCCGCAGGGATCGACGGTCCACCAGTTAGGTTTCAGTTGACTGATGGAAATAGTACTTGGTCCCAAAGCAGCCATAAGAGGATGAGTTAAAGCATCGTGATCACAATGCAGAATAGCGCTAGACGGAATGGGGACGGACTGTGTTTTTGGAGGACATACATACATAACTAGCAGGCCGCGCCCAAGTTATTGATAGCTTCATATATTATGCGCACCTCCTTCGACATTAGATAGCGACCAGTTTTGCACGATTTGGATCACGATTCCTTCATACCAGCCTATGCTGCGAGAGAGAGACTTACCGAGAGCGCCAAATATCGCCGGTTCTATTAGTCCAAGGGAGCGGATAAGCCGAATTCCTCCAAGCAACATGACAAGATAATACGAGACTCTTGGCATCCTTCATCCAGGCCGTTTTGAGGGTTATCCAGCGACGTGAACACACTCCAGATGCGATCATAAGGAATACCAAAGAGATCTGCTTTGTTTGTCGAAGGGGAGAATAATAGTCACGTGCGAAAGCGGCAGCGAATATGAGATGCGACCATCAACCTCAGATCTCGAAAGCAACTCACCGGAGAGTCCTTGAATGATTCGTCGAAGGGTCATCGACAGCTTGAAAGAACAAACTGAACGAATCCCGATATTCCGATGTCTCTCGTGCCAAGAGACTTTTTTGGTCAACACCATCCTACTTCCTTACGAACTCACCGAGAAAGGCACCGGTCCGGAAATTCGAAATTGCCAATTGGACGCGACTCGAAAACACTAAGGAATAGAGAGCCTGCAATTATCTCCAGGGCTTTTCGGAACTAACGAAAGACTATCCACGAATAATTACGTGGGCCCGGGCCGTTTGTTGCATTCAGGTATAGCGCCCAGTGCTATTATAAGTCGAAGGCGGGGGAGGGGAACCGGCCCTGGGGGAGGAGAGGAGATCGAATTCGTCAGAGCCAACACGACCTTGGAACTTGGCCAACTGCTTAGCCACACAGCACTCCTAGCCTTACTGGTAACCCAGCCCAGCACGACACAGCACAGGACGACAGGCGGGGGACTGGCCACAATCGTCTGCAACCGCGGGCCCTTCCGCTGCAACAGTAAAACGGTTATCAGCCAGCGTTGTCTTGTCATATGTTGGTCAATCGTTACAGCAGATTTGGCAGATCCCGCACTCGCTGCACACCCTCGGATCGGGAAGCAACACCGATTCATGAAACGAGAGAAGCATTCCTTTCGGGTGAAGGTTTCCCAAACGAAGACGAGACGAAACCATTCCACCGGATGCGCAGCCGGAATTCGAGAACATCCAATCATTGAACGGCTACCTCAGTCCAAGGCCACGGCTTGACATAGACCAAGCACCACAACTCAATCCACAATTGATTGCAACATTGATTGATTGATTTGATTGATTACGGCGGGCGGTTGTCTTGAGATCGAACCAAACAGCAGACAATACGTAGTAGAAGGCGCATCGAGAAATTGATTTATTGTCAGGGGCTTGCTGATCGTCCAAGGTGAATGGTTGATGGTGTTTGGAGAAAGATCCAGTCGCAACATCGAAGTGACCGAGAAAAGGTTGTTTCACGCGCAGTCGCAAACGAGAAGTGCAGAAAGTTGCGAGGTGGCAGAAGTGCAGTGCAGAAGCGCAGAAGGTGCAGCATAGAAGCACATGCAGGCGCCTAGAGGGGAAATCACTGAAGAAACTTTGATTGAGGTACGAAAGCCGAAGTTGCGTCGGGGTAACTCTTAGGCCGAGTTGGTTCGAAAGCCGCCCCGAGTAGTACTTCCTAGTGACAGGCCGGTACATGGGGCGCAGCGCTACGCAACTAGCAAAATGGAGTTCGCATACAGCTTGTCCATGTACTCACCCCCTGTCCGAGTCAGACCCGCGAACGCTAGAAAATCATCTTCCACTAATACCAACACCAACACCAACACCTACACTTTCGTCCACGGCGCCAATAGACATCATACTGACAACCGCCCCCAAGAAGAGTTCGAGACTGCTACTGTCTCAGAAGATAGGGATAAGGAGAGAGACAACACTAGCATCGAGGAGGAGGAAGAAGAAGAAGAACATCAACATCAGCCTCGCACGAAGAAGGTTAAGAAGCACAAGAAGAGTAGCGACGCCAGCTCGGTTAGATCAAGGATACCTGGCAAACGTCGCCCACCACCAGCCGGAACCCTTCCGCAAGGTCTGGCTCATAGGCCGGCGTCGCATCATTCTCAGTCGAGGACCTCCTCCTCCTTTAGCGCCAGCTCCCGAACGTCGCACGAAACACAAGCACAAGCACAAGCACAGGCACAAGCATCAGTATTAGCATTAGCACAAACACAGACACGGACACAGCAATTATCCACTAATGCCCACGCCCATGCCACAGCCGTCGGCACCACAAGTGGTACCCTCATCTCGTCACCGCCTGCGACTTCAAGCTCGGGCACGGGAGGTAGAAACCCTAGGCCGAATAATGGAAGGGGCGCGAACACCATAACCACTTATTCGCCTGCAATAGATAGCAGTGACGCAAACGTCAGCGCTCGAGACTCGACGACGGTTGCATCCGCATCCGCGCCGCCGATAGCCGTCGCCTCAGCCTCGATCGCTTCTGCATCATCTCCGTCTGCTCATACAACGTTACCTACCTCCGATTCCGAGCGGCTACCCGCCTCGCCAAAGTCTTCCAAATTTATCAGATCCGTGCACATACCTATCTTCAGCGCCGACAGCGGTTATCAGCATCATACCATCAACATCCCCTCTCAGAACAGGCTACACAAACGCGATTCTCTCCACTACCACTCGTCGAACTACATTCCGCAACGACCGCCAACGCCAACTTCGCCTATCCAAACTATTGCGGGCCTGTCGTCGCCTGTTCGTCGCAGGTCATCCAGGGGCAAACACCACCATGACGCAATGCCCGTCGAGCCTGGTCAATTCAACCCTTCTCAAAAGTACGCCCCCGCCTCTTACCGTGCTGACAGCGTCTCCTCCGCTTCGGGCCCTGCCCACACCAACCGGCCTGGAATTATGACTTCCAACGAAACGTTGATCCCCTCCTCGGCCGAGGGGAGTGTAGCGCCGTCGTCTACTTCAACGTCCACCAAGCCGGGGTCTATCGCGACGAAGCCGTTCATCATCCGCAACAACCGCACCTATATTCATGAGCCCACGTTGTTGTACCCTCTGCCCGTCGACCTGGCAGAACTCCATCGCCAGTCGCTGCGAACGCTCATGCTCTTCCAGCTTTTCGGCGGTCCCACCACGGCGCCCGAATTCTCCAACAAGCCGCCATCGCGTGTTCTTGAGCTAGGATGCGGCTCCGCATTTTGGAGTATGATGTGCCACCGGTACTTTGCGCAGCACGGTCACTCGTCCATATCCTTTACCGGTCTCGATATCGTCCCCCTAGTTGGCTCCGGACTCGACCAAAACTGGAAACCCGACAAGGACATGCGATGGCGGTTCCTGCAGCATGACATGCGAGAGATGCCCTGGCCGCTGGCCGATAATGAATTCGACTTGATCATGGTCAAGGATATGTCGCTCTCGAACTCGATGCGTAATCCGCAGAAACTTTTCGAAGAGTACCTGCGGATACTTAAGCCAGGCGGTGTAATAGAATTCTGGGAAAGTGATCACACCATACGCATGCTGCGACCGCACGTCCTGAAGGCGCCAGCTGTAGCAAAACCAGATTCCGACTCGGATTCGGACGACAGCGACGAGGAAGAGGACAATGCCGGGAAATTAGGAGCTTACCCCATGACGAATAACACTCCCCTCAGCGCACCGCTGAACCCGTTCCTGGTCGAGTACAATGGTTGGGCAACCAAGGCACTAGACGCGCGAGGTCTATCCCCAGTTCCCTGCACACTGATCGGGCCGCATCTTCTGCAAGAAGCGGAGACGTTGATTGACGTGCGGTCAAAGCGGTTGGCAGTACCACTTAGTGAAATCAGATGGGAGCGCGAGGGTGTCGGCGGCGTCGTTACCAAAGACGGCAAGAGCTATATCGACTCGATGAAAGGAAAAGCCAAAGCGGCAGATACGAGGAGTGAAAAGCCGCGGGGTAAGGCCCTGAGTGCTGGCCAGGCCGCCCTTAGAAGAACGGCGCTCGAGTCGGTCGTAGGGATGATTCTCTGCTTCGAGCCGATCCTCAAGGAGGTTAGCGGGAAGAGCCAGGACGAATGGGATAACTGGAGTGGCAAGATGATGAACGATCTACTACGCGAGGGAGGAACAAGTTGGGGGGAGTGTTTGGAAGTCGGGGCTTGGTGCGCCAGAAAGAAGCTGGACACGACAACATGATTGAACATTTTGGTCCCATCTATTTGGCCGGACTATCCATATTATGTTTACTCGACATGTCTTAGACATTTTGCTCTACTCCACCGATCTAAACCTGCACGATGTCGATACTCTTGGGGGCGGTTTACCAACACATCCCTTTCTTCGGTCCAGAAATTTTGGCCCGATCCCCCCCCTCATACCCCGTCATACCTCTTTCTGAGCGTTCGATACCTCTTCAGGTAGTACCTGTACACTTCGGGTCAACGCGACATCGAACGTTTTTCAGAACACCAAATTACGTTAAATCAACCAGACGGGACAAGCAGGTCGTCAAACGTTATAAAGAAATACTAGAGGAGATTTAGGTAGGTAGGCTTGAGGCAATTGTATGTCGGGACTGGGCTCCTGCCCTATATTCGTTGTTTTTATTTTGGTACATTTTTGGATGATATATGGGTGGAAATATGATATGAAACATAAACCACGAGTACGAGGGAACCGACTTAGATTGGGAGGAGCATGTTCGTTCTAGCCAATGGTATATAACGGGAACGGATGCTGAGCCCAGGGAGACTGATGTTTATAGACGGTTGAATGATATCAAGTTCGGGAAATTTTATTATCGTGGAAGTGCATCGTGAAAGTGCATCGCTAGAAAATGTGTCTGCTAAGCTAAGAGACCAGGTCTGACTTACAGTGCTTCGATTTCTTTGAGATATCAGGTTAGCCTGCTGTATGCCTTATCATGGTGTAAATCGTCATATACATGTAGAGGGGGAAGTGGAAGACAATACCTTTCTTGACAAAATCAGCCCTCCCGATGGCACTCCGGATAGCTTCCTCATCGCGCAGATGCGCGTTACCCATAAAGGCTTTGTGGAGTCGTGGCCGGAAGTAGTCATAACCCTGGGGATAATTCCGGCCAAGGTTGAGGAGCTCTTTATATATGGCTATGACCTGTCGCCGCAGCTCTGGGTTCGGCGCGGACATTCTGAGTATTAACCCATCAACTGCAATGATTTGGCTCTTTCAAACCCGTTGCAGGTTCGTGTGTTAAGCGAAGTAACTAACTATGCATAAAATGTTGTCGAAGGCGAGGATGAGGTTGTATAAGAGAAGAACGGGGACTCGCGGCTGGATACGGAGTGTCTGTGACGCCATATCTTATCATCCACGAAAGCTATAAGCTTACCGAGGTGCCCCTCCAAGGAAGCGGCCTACAGGGGGTACCTATTAAGCTTAAAAAGCTGGAGCCCAGCTATAACTTCCCTAACCCTTCTACATTGCCGATTATACCACGGGCAGTCTTTCTTAGGTATTGGACACTCAGTTAGAAACCAATTGATCTCTCTAATTCCTCTCCTCTAAGCTTCTCTCAAAATGCCTTCTAGACCGCGCTTAAAATCACTCGCTATCCTTCTATCGCCAATCCCATTTCCGCTCCAACGGTCCCCCGCTCTCGGCATCGGTCCGGTAATCACCACCTCCCACGCGCGCCGAACACAACGCTCCTTCCTTCCCTCTTCCGCCAGTAGCATATCCTCGAGCCGCGCACTTTCCTCCTCTTCGTTATCCGATCCGCCCTCGTTACCTCCTAGTAGATGGTACTCGGACCTGAAGGCGCGGCTGGGGAAGTGCATCCTGTTCGGGTGCAGCAGGGAGCAGGCGCACCGCGCAGCCGGCGTGCTACGGGCCCTCGCGACCGAGTGGCGCGAGCTAACCGCCGGCGCCGAGGGTTTCCTGACGGGCGGCCGGAGGGGCCTCGAGGGCCAGCAGGTCGTGTGGGGGGAGATGGATAGCTTTGTAGGTGGTTCCCGGCTTTGCTCTACCTATCTGCATTACACTCGAGGGAGAAGGCGTACGCATCTGAGAGCTGCATTCAAGGGCTAGAGAGAATGGAGCATGTATGCGAACTACGGATACAACCGAGTCGTAGTAGAGCTAATTAGTAAGTGCCGGCGTAACAGGGCCACGTGAATAACGCCAACTACATCCGCTACGCCGAGTCGGCGCGCGTCAACTGGATAATCCACTTCGCGAGCGTGGATAGGTACCACAGCGCGCAGTGGAGGGAGCTCATGATGCCGAAGAGCACAGGGCTGATCATGAAGAGTATTAAGGCCGAGTACAAATTTGTGCGTCCTCTCTCCTCTCTTCCTACTTCGCTCCCTTGGAGTATACGTACACGGCATACTTCACTCGCTAGCAGGAGTTGCTAATACGGTACGTAACGTTGTACGTAGCCCATGACTTACCCCGACACCATCTCCGCGTACCACAAGCTGCGCTCCTTGCCCTCGGCGACCGACACCTCGCTCGTGCTGGACTGCGTCATCCTGTCGCACGGACACAAGCGCGTCGCGGCGCGCACCGAGGAGGACGTCGTAGTATATGACTACGCGGCCGCCCGCAAGACGCCCGTCCCGCCCTTCGCGCTCGACGTTTTTCGCGACGTGTGGCGCCTGCAGGAGGAGCAGGTTCGCGCGGCTAGGGCTAGGATATGGGAGCTTGTGGGGCAGGTCGAGGGGCTTGAGAAGGAGACTTGGGATCGCGCGGATGCGGTTGAGGATTTGGGGGTTGCTAAGAAGGGCAAGAGTTGAGGAGAGAGAGAAGAGAGGGATGAGTGCTTGAGGTAGGGGTATTGCGTAAAGTGTGGCTCTAGAGAGATCTGGGCGTGAGAGAATGGTGATAGGAGGCTTATGTCGTAGATACATATGCCTGGAGTTTTCGAAGGGTTGTTATATGGCATAACCCGAGATAAATCTCGAGCATAAATCTCGAGCATTACTAAGCCACTTTAACAACTATTTATACAACCAAGTCGGACGACCTCCCATACAAAACAGTTTGAGACAATAGCCCTTCGTAGACTCTGGGCAAAGACCTGTCTTAAAGCGAAGATGTCCGAATTCATTCATCCTTCACCCCAGGACATAGATTTTGAAAAACTTGCGCGGGATCATACTATCAGAAGCACTCTCTTCTTATCAGTACAAAAGATCTGGGTGAAATGTATTGATCGATTGATTGAATTGGTAAGTCGTGCGTACAAACGGCTATGGTCTCCGATGTAATTTGTGTCCCTGTAGGAGATCACGTGATATTTAGCCATATTGCCATACTATGTAGTACCAGCTGCTGTCACCTGGAACCATCTGTTCACAGTCCAAACGATCCATTCAGTTCATCTGATATCATCTGACACATGCCAAGGAGTGAGCCAAGATCCCACGCGACAATGAGCGTGGAAGTCCAAACTTCATTTGTACTTGAGTACTAGATAGCGATGCTATTCTTCTCGTCCTTTTGCTTATTTGCGTGTCTATGTTCCTTATGTTATCCACTGTACCAGCCTTCTTCTCTATGGCTCTAGACTATTCTTCCTGGCCCTCGAGTGCACGTCGGCACCGAACTGAAGGAACAATTGCACACCTGCTTCGAAATTCCCGTCTATGGCTAAGTGTAATGGCGTCTTTCCACTCTCATCGTACCCATCGATCAATGTTCGCTCCCCCGCGCTGTGGTCTAATAAAACTTTCAAGAGAGTTTCGCGCCGGTTTATAACAGCCCAGTGAAGAGCCGACCGGCGCTGACGGTCGACCTTGTCCAACTGGGCCCCGTGAGATAACAGCAAGCTGACAACGTCCTTGTGGCCACGGATCGTTGCTCGTATCAGGGGCGTGACCCCCTCGCTATCCTTCATGTTGCAGTCGGCCTTGTGCTGTAACAAGGCCCGTACAATCCCATCGTGTCCTTTCTGTGCTGCGAGGTGTAGTGGGTGCTGCCAGCCCACTCCCGCTATTCCTGTTCTCTGATCGCCTGTGCTCTCTGAAGCAGTGGTTTCCGAACATGTAATTACTCTCGGGGTGCTTCCCCCCGTGTCGGATGCTACAGTTGATGTGGTTGGCAAGGTGCTCTGACCGTTCGAATAAGACTGAAGCGAGTAGATGTTGTCCATATTTACGAAGTTGATACCGTCTAGGAGAAGATTGAAGCTGCTAGACGTCATCTCGCAGAATGATCGGGATGAGGCAGCCGAAGTGTTGGGCGGAGTAGATGGTTCGAGAGGGGCACCGTCGCCCAAGGCCATGTCTATATCGTGGAATGTGAGATCTGAGGTGTGCCGGGAATTTCGTCCCGTCTTCTGCTGCCGCTGTCTTTCTACAAGGGGGATAATTTGGAGTAAGTTGCATGTCATGTCTCAGTCATGGGCTCTTACTAACGACGAAATCTTCGTTGCGCAATCCGGTTCTGCTCCCGACGACGATCCATCTTGCTCAGTGAGGCCGGACAATGACCGTTCGAATCGACGCTTTACTCCTATATTCTCCTTGTAGAATCGGTAGCGAGCTAACGCTGTCCCAGCGATCAGTAAGGCCAGCAGGTGGAGCTCTTCACACCATGACGGGGAATAAAATCAGCACCCAAACAAAGGTTAAAGGTGGATGACAAGGCTGGGTTTTACTGCGTGCCGCTCCTACGGGTGCAGGAGAAGTAACCATTAAAGCCACGATAGATAAGGGCCGTCTTACTGTCACCTCAGCCTACATATGCAGTTGGAGGGAGCTGACGCCTTCGATATGCATTCCTATTCTCCGTGCCCTGCTGCCAGAGAAAGCTCTTTATGTTGACGAGATATCCCTACAGAACTGACATATTATCAGCATTGTTCGCATGGCTGAGATTGTATTTCATACTTTCGTGAAATGTAAAGGTGTCCTGAAACCCTCTTAAGTAGGTAGAAAGGTCGTTTAGTGTCAACAGTGATGATGTTTGTGATTTCAATCAATGCGGCTAATGCGGCGAACGCTGACAGCGATTGTGATCTGCTGGTTGAGGTTCAATGTGGATTCAATGTTGGCGGGGTCTAGACTCTAGAGGGGCATATGTAGGGGTATGGATGTCGCTAGTGCTGGCTAGGGCTAGGAAAAGGGGATAAGATAGAGGGCACCGATAGGCCTAATAAGAGTTAAATCTAAACCTCTATTTATCTCCACTGGTAATAGATATTCTGGTAAGTAAAAGTTGTTGTTTTTCTTAAAGTTGACAGTCAAAGGTTGTCAATTTATAGTACTGAATCGCACCTTCCCACACACTGACACCTAGGACTTTGTCATGTTACACAAGTTATCATTTCGGTATAATCTCGAGCTACACAAACGATCCACTACCTAAGACACCTAAGGCGAGGGGTTAAGCCAGCTAATGTCACGATAAATTCTTAATCGATCACCGCCTAACGCGTAGCTACCTATGTGCTTAGAAACCTGCTTCAAGATATATTATTCTATATTCCCCAAAATGAAAGTTTATCACTAAATCGCATTATTAACTTCGAACCCCCGGATTTCGAAATATTTTTTTCATATCCGAGTCTTCCATGAGTACGTCGATAGGGTGATATAGACTCTAGAGTCTTCTCTAGCGTTTCTTGGGTCACACTTTTGACTTTTGGTAATCTGCCATATGAAGGCCGCTAGGTGGGATAAGGGTGCTTCCGAGATGACGTCCGCGAGAGTGAGGGGATCTGGTTAGTTCTGGGATAAACCTGCGCTAAGACAATTGCCCTGATATCTCTCGTGGAGCTTCGGTGTTACTGCGCAGAGATGAACAGAGAGGTCAGTTGGCATAGGTTTGAATCAAGGCTGGCAACCACTTCACCCACGTCCACATAGGACGATGTGGAATGTGTATATTAAGTCCACCATCTCGTCGTTGTGAGGTGGTTCCATATGGCTTTATGTGTAATATATGGGCCATAATGGAATAGTGGACGAGGTTATCGCGGAGTATTCGGACTTCCGAAAAGGGCAAGTGGAGAAAGTAGAGAAACGGCGAAAGCGAAGCAAAAAAGGCGATAGCGAGGTCGACGATAGTATTACTTACCTTACTTATCTTCTCGATATTTTTAATAATGATAAGGCAAGAGAAAAGTTTAACATAATGGGGATAACGGTAGGCTTTATATGCGAAAACTTAGGTTGGTTGATTAGAATTTACTGATCGATAACGCGTATGCCGAATTTTTCTATTGGTCGATAATAAAATCAGTAACTGGGTAGACGCGTTAAATATGATACGCGTTTTACCTACCTGGAGCCCTGGAATAGGGGGCCTAATCTTAGAATAAGGGGGCCGATCTTAGAAAAGGGGGGGCTGGGACCCGGCTTCTCGAACGCCACCTCAGCCTCTATAGCCTTACTGTTAGTGCCACCATCAAATATACTAGGTAGCATTAACATTTGGCCTATGTCTACTTGAGAACTCTACAGTAAGTACATTATTCCACCTACTCCATATCTACGAGGCCTTATATGTAGTTGATGAGTAAGCAGGTAAGGGTCTCGTGGAGTGGGCGAGCGTGGATGTGGATTCATAATGTGGCCCACGTGTGGAATATCGTGGAGTGGTTGCCAGCCCTGGTTTGAGTTCTCGATAGAGGACTTGGGAAGAGGAAGGGAGGTCGGAGGGAAAAGACCGGTAGTGTGTACTAACATCGGCTTCGCATAGGCTCGAAGAAAAGGACCGGTTGTGTAAGATCTGGCTTATAGATCCGGGCTCTATGCTTCGATATGACTCTTCATAAAAAGGCGACCGGTGTATCATGCGTTTAGATCCAGGTCCCGTCAGAAGCGCACAGCCGTTTAAGCTCAGCTCCTTTGCTGCGCGGAAGGTGAAACAGCAGCCAGGAACATGGAAGCCAGCCCGGGTGTCTACCTAGTGCATGTGGAGGATCGACCTATTCTTCAGGAGGGATATTTGAAAAGAAACGAGATCGGTCCATGAGTCCATCATCCCAACTTGGCGGCGGCGTCTCTTTCACGATTGCAAAACGGTGATCAGCAATCTAATAGACGAGGCTAGTAGTACCAGCAATGTCGAGAGCAGCGTAATGTTTATAGGCGGTGAATATTAATTCACCGGGAATTAAATTTAGCTGGAAAGCAGTCATGGACGGGCTCGTGTCTAGGGGGTCGCCTACAGGCCATTGTCATCCCCTCGATGGTGAGGCGAGCAGAGTCGCCGAGTGCCTGCGGCATGAAGTTGGCCTTCTCGAGGCTAGTATACGAAGGGTAGTCATCGAGCAATTGTACATCAAATCGAACGGTGCTTTCAGGCTTCCGGACGAAGGTACTCATTATTTTCGACGATACCAACCAGATGTCGGCACCGCCCTAAGGCGTTCTCAATGCCACGCTTGAATGTGTCGACAACACGTGTCTCCTCGGAATCTCCGAGCTTGATGATGAGCGCGTGCGTGCTGTAATTCTGCGTATTAAAAAGATCCAGAATCGAGAGCCGAAACCATTCTTCCTGTGGTTTATCATAATCTGATGGACAGAAGTGGAAAGTTTGTTTTTCTTAGACTCGCAATTGAATGGTGAGAACTTGCTTCATTCGCCCGGCTTATTTTCCTTCCTTGATCAAGCAGGGGGTCTCTATTCTGCCAGTGTGCTAGCCTCGGGGTCGCGCAAGTGAATGTCTGTTATGGGAATTCCATGAATCTAGTTGTTGTTGTATTCTCTAGGTTCCTAAGATAGCTCCACTAGCTAGATATACAGGAGGATACCTGGCCTAATAGCCGTGCCTTCCATTGTCATGTGTCACATGACAATGTCCTAGCACGGCAGAGCGTAGTGTCATGTATGTGGGCTAAGACTGGATTGAATACTCCTGTGACGTGTCACGAGGCGGACCATATAGGGGGGTATGAACTATGTTGTTCCGCGAGGGACTACAACCTATCTGGGGGAGACCCCGGGTATACATACAAGAACCTCTTTGTCCTCCTGCCCAAGTCCCATCCTGACAGGTCAGGTATCAAGGTCAGGTATCCTGACATGACGTCCTGAAATATATTTGGCACCAAGGGGAGCACTCTTCGGCAGCCGCTGGCAGTTAATAGCCTCGAGGCCTGCCCGTGATATATCATTGTAGGTAATTAAGGGAGGCCCACCGATATATGATCGATCCTTCTGGTCTCAGCCAAGGTCAAGAGACCAAATTATATCAGACTGTTTAGGTATGGAAAGCAAAGGGAGTACGTGACGCTTAAGGAACAAGAAATATTTTTCGGATTGTCTAGGATAACGACTAACTCGCATGAAAAGAAATCGGATAGTACCGTATACGTTGCGAATCTCTTAATGGTACCGTGACCATTGACCCGACGCGTAAAATTGCCTATACTTTGAATAATAGATGCCTTTAATACATTCCTAAATACGACCAAGGCTGAAAGTATGGTATATCTCCTTAGCCTTATCTTGCAGCACGATATCTACCTAAGGCCAGACTCGGCTATTATTCTGTCCGCTACTTTCAGCCATATTTAGAACCTTGTTAATGGATCTAATGCAAGTACTTAGATGCATCCCTGAGTGATGGTCGGGATCGGATAGTTCAAGGTGAGGCTACGCCCGGCTGCATGGTCATCTTGCATATAACCTAGTCATGCATGTAATCGTGCATATTGACTAACTCCCGGAACTAGCGATCGGGCCAATTCAAGACAAACTATTCCTATATATCTTTAGTGACGAAGTACAGAACGGAGGAATGTCCGGCCGAGGCAATAGCGAAGGGAGTGCCGTCGGCTTGATTCTCTTTGTTTGTACTATACGAACCAGGGTAATTCAAACTAGGACAGTATATTATTGCTCTCATAGGAATTATTCAAAAAGAGTCAACACTCCTTTTTAGTGATACCGAGTCCAGCTTGACTCTCCTATCGAAATAGCTACCAACTATAGCATCCAACTTGTCGTTCTGCATATTCCCAAGACCTGTGTTAAAATGACCACAGAACTCGTACTGGTAAGGTGACAACGAAGGGAACCTCAAACTTCCATTTACTAATACAGTGCATAGATTACCGGAATCAGTGGATTCCTTGGTTATGCAATCACCATTTCCGCCCTAGAATCCGGATATCGAGTTCGTGGGGTTGTCAGGACACAGCCCAGGATCGACGAGATCAAGCGTGTACTTCCTGACCAGTTCATAGGCAAGATCGATTTTGTGGTTATTCCCGACTTAAAGGTCGATGGCGTTTTCGACGATGCAATGGTAGACGTGGACCATGTGATCCACGTGGCTTCTCCCGCAGGTGTGGATGTAAGTCTTGCTGCGAGTCGAAACATTGGTCTTACAAACTGACCACCCTTGAGACCGATAACTACGCTCGTGACTATCTGGAGCCGGCTCGTGACATTACCATAAATGTCATCTCGGCTGCAGTAAAATTCCCCAAGATCAAGCGCATGGTTATCACCTCCTCGCTATCCCCTTACATCCCCACAATGGAGTTTGCCGTCGGGAAGATCTCGAAGGAAATATTTCGAAGTAGGTGGCCTGCCCGCCCATATATAGTAAATGCTAACATGGACCATAGGCGACGACGAAGTCTGTCATTACAAGGTGACCGACCAATTCCAGCACCGTCTTTTCGCCTATGCCGCGAGCAAGAGCATAGCGCTCGAGACTGCCGAGGAATTCATCAAGGACAACCAACCGTCATTCGGCGTGGTGTTCCTGATGCCCACTTTCGTCTTCGGCCCCAACAAATTGAGTCGAACCACAGATGAGTTCAACAAAGGCTCAAACGAGATCTTGCTGAATCATATCTTGGGAAACTCGAAGAGCCCTCTGCTCACGGTGTCAGTTCACATAGACGATGTTGCGAAGCTACATGTCCTGTCACTGAAGACTTCTGTCCCGACGGGTAGGTATTTGCTTGATAGCGAAGGCGCGAGTGGAACGAATTGGTCCGAGGCACTGCCGTTTGTCAAGAAGTACTATCCGCAAGCGGTTGGGAAGGTATTTGCTGAGGAGGCAGAGGTGAATCCCATCGAAATTCGAATAGATAACTCAAAGGCGGAGAAGGCTTTTGGGATCAAGTTTAAAAAATTTGAGGAACAAGTGAAAGATACCGCGGGATTCTACCTTGGTCTTGTCTCTAATTAGATGTTAAGACTACAGCACGTATGATGCCGCAGGCAAACACCTTGAATTGCATACAGAGTTGAAACGAAGCTTTCGCTATTATATTAAACATGCAGTATTACTGCTTTCCTTTAAGTTGTGAATCATCGCATTTACAACTAAGAAACGTGAAACTGTGTAATATGCTGAGTAGGATTAAGACTTGAAACCCATATTCCAATATGTATATATATTCCAGCGGCACCGCCATCCCGATTGAGAACATCGCAACCCTACTTGTTATTTGATTCGCTGCTAGTACGAAGAAATCATGACGGAAGATTCCTAATTACCTAGGTAGATAATACTACAACCCGCTGGAGTCTAGACGGAATTAGAAGAATATATAAGCAGATGCCTCTAGCAAGGTGTGTATCTGGATAGGTAGACACTGAGTTGGCCATTTGAAGTATCTCGGAGGCAATGTCAAAGGTTGAGTGTAGATGATGTTGAATAATTGGTAAGGTTGTACGGAGAAGACCCCGACCCTTAAGGCAGGTCTTCAATAGCTCGATTAGCCATACATGTACCTATAAATGACGATTAAGTACGTCTATAAGGACTTTCAAACAATCCCTACTATAAGTCTAGTCGTTTTCTAAAGGAGTAATGGTGTAAGTGTATGGCGGTGCTTGCCTGAATATGAGGCATTTCATAGAGCAACACCATGATCATAATTTATTCTCAGAAAAGGGCATCTCGTTTGTCGAAGAAAGGGAGGACTTCTCGAGCTGGTTCATCAACGTCGAGTTCCCTGCTCGTACCATTAGACCAATTGAATTCAACGAGTCTAGATAATTGCGATACTATCATAACACCGGCATACATTGCCGCTCTTTACAACACCTCCAAGGCGATAGGTACCTAGGAAGGCCTACCCTGGCAACTAGCTTGGTTTACACGAGCTTAGTGATATCTACAATCAGATCAACCTAGACCATTACTCCAAAAATTTCCTCCCTAGTATCCCCCTAGGAACTCACCAGGAGCTAAGGAGTATCGACGGTGGCGTGGAGCAATGCTCTCAAGGCGAAGGCATCGAGTCACGACTTGACCTTGACGTCGCCTACACCATCCTATATCCACAGGGCTTCGTTCTCTATCAGGTAGAAGATCCTGTTTATTCCATAGGGTTTGATCGCAGGGGCATTTTCAACACCTTCCTCGACGCCATCAACTGCAGCTATTGCACATACTTGGTCCACGGCGAGACCGGGAACAACCTGGACTTCGACTACTCATATCCGGACCCGGAACCCGCCGGGTACAAAGGCAAGCTGCAGTGCGGCGTGTTAAAGTCGACGAGCATGGTATCTGTCTCGTACGCCATCGTCGAGGCCGAGCTGTACATCGCGTACCAGCGGCGCCGGTACGACGAACAGACGAAACTAGGTCTACAGGGCGTCTCTATAGCCTTCGCCTCCGACGACTTTAACATAAGCAGCGACCCTTGACGTAGTAGCACCCGAACGGCTGCCTCGGCGCCAACAACGCCATCTTCGACCCCGTGTATCCGGCCACCTACCCCTACGCCACGTTCCTGCCCTCGGGTGCCAATGCGACTAAGCGCGAAGAGGTAGCCGCGCACGCCCCGGGCCTACTGTCCGGCGGAGGCTTTAGCAACGTGTACGCGACGCCAGAGTACCATAGGCAGTGCCGTGGCGGACCACTTCCGCGTCGCAGACCCGATTGTACATAGGTACTCATACTACCCATCGCTCAACAACGCCAGCTTTGGCGCGGGAGGCGGCATATAGAGCCGACCGGGGCGCGCGTACCCGGACGTCAACGCCGTAGGCGACAATCTGGTGATCTACTCGTACAACAAAATAGGGTACCCGACGCGCGGGATGAGCGCCGCTTACGCGCCTCGTGGCCGGCAAGAGTACTGCTGGCTTTGTGAATCCCCGTGCTCTATGCGAATCCGGAGGTCTTGCATAATATCACCTCGGGCAATAATTCCGGCTGTGACACCGCTGGGTTCATCGCTTCTAAGGACTGGGACCCGGTGACCAGGCTCGAGACGCTGGACTTGTGGATGAGCTTGTCGTAGACAGGAGGAGGGAATAATAGTACAAAGGTGAGGTGTTTGGAACAATGGGTGTCTAGTTTGAGTATCAAGGTCTTGATGTTAGCAGTATCCGAGAATTAGGAGTTCAAGGGGGTGATAGCTTCTGCGGAGTCTCTTCTTCCATGTTCGTTCCTACGATCCGTACCTAATGTTTTTAGTATAATATATTGCCTAGCCTATTGCTATAGTCATACTATTAGACGTCAAAATTTCCGAGTCTCTGTCCTCTCAGCGGTCTGATGAAGTCACATACTAATGTCTATCGTCTTATTGAAAAATCATAGTGATAGCTTGAACTGAGACGAACTCGCTGTCTGAGAGATTACGCCCTGAAACTCGAACTAATCAGAAACAATTTCGATAGGTGTATTAGTAGGTTACTATCACATGTAAATTTGATCAACTGATCTGCCACCTTTTCTCCTATCTTTTCCGAAATCTTTACAAGAGGTTAAATTCGTATTTCATTGAACTAGCATCAAGGACAAGTCCGCTCCACGATTCGACATAGGTCTGGCCATGTCGCCGACCTGTTTTTCTAATTTCCTGTGTCATATGCATTGTGATAGTGTCAGCATCCTGATGAAGCCGGAGGCGTTCAACGCACATCCAAGGATGATGTGTCGCTCTGAAGATACAAATTGGGTAAAAGACTCGTGAGGTTGGAGTCGAGACGCCGTCGATATATCTCCGTGGTTGCCACATGCCCTTTCCCGGTCCGAAAGATGAAGTTCGTAGCTTGTGCATAGACTTAAACTAGAACCATTTCCGAGATGGTCGAGGGTATCTTCGGGGTCCTTGTACGCTTTGACTGGCTAGCAAGAGAACCGCCGAGACTAGTTATCGTGCTTACCAATGGGCCGAGCGACCCCGACTTCGAGGCTCGGCGGAATGGACGTTGATCTTATAGATCTTTCCAAAGACTGGTGTGTCGGATCTGGAGATCTACGCTTATGCGAGAGGGCTGCAAGGAGGTCGGAGATCAATGTGACTCTAGAACATGTCGAAAGTCAACAGACTAGTATCAGCCCGCATCTTAACCCCCTCTAGTGATGAGGTATTAACGGCCTATCCTAGAGCTTAGTTGACGCTCGAAGCTATAGACACATGGGTTATTACGGCCGAGGTGATTTTAGGCTGCGTAGGCCTGCAAGCATTCGCGGAGATGGTATACAACTACACCGCTTGACCTTTAGTGTGGAGTGGATATGCGAGCCCCGACGCCGTACCGAAATCATCGCCGTAGATGTAGGGCATTGTAGCTGGACCGGAGGATCTACGAGTCTCCGCTTAGTAGAATGGTCTAGTCGTTGGATTGTCAAGCTATAGACCATTTCGTAGAAATAACTGCAAGCGAGCGGATTGCTAGACTCCAAGTCTTTACGGTTCTTGGAGACCTGACGGCGTTGGGGACGGCTTCTATTTGAAACTTCAGTATACATTACCAAACACAAGCATATAAGAACGAGTATTTGCGAGCTGCGTGTATCCCTAGTCTGAAATTGGATCGTAATGGCGTTAGGAGGCCCTCTGGAACACCTGATGTTGGTTGCGACAACTGCATAGCGCCCCTTCGATATTATACTCTAGTCGACTGAATTGTAAATGCCCGGTGGCGGCGCAGCCGGTGATATTTCCAGAACGAATTAGCGATCTTCCAACTGCCGCTATGGAGTATGTATTCGTTGGCCCTTCAATAATGCGCATTTGGAATTGCACATGCTCCAAACTGGCACACACACTTGTGACTTGTCTGCCGGCCTTATTTCGTACGATCGGATGAAGAAGCGAACCCCAGATTCTAGCGACTGTAAGTCCCGGCAGGTAATGGAATTACCCACGGTTATATATGATAAGATTGGTGGAAAATGGGGACGAGCATTAGACGAACGAATCCGTCGCAGCGGCCCCGTTTCATCATGCGCAAAACCGGGGAAAGGTATCGATACGGCATCGCATCTTATTTTATTCGGACCGACGCGCCTATGGTGTTGTTATCGCGCGACCACAAGGTCTATCGTGAAGTGCGAACAGGCTTACTACTAGCGGGCCTTGGAGTCGACGGCCCTTTTCTTTTGCGGGGGAGGATCTCGACGGGGAGAAAGCTGGGGTTCGCTTGAGGTCTTCTCCACATAGACGGACAGTTATGGTCTAGTGTGTAAGATGAACGGTTTGCTTGTGAGGGCTTCGACATGAGATGAAGATTCTTTCGAGTCTTGATTGTAGATGCCTCACTATGAGCTTGCAAATACCAATATCTATCTGCCAGCCCTTGACAGCTGATGTGAGTCTCGTAGTACTTCGGATGCCGGCTGTCCTAGGCGACACAGTGCCTTGCCTTTACCGACAGCAGAAATGGAAACCTCGGCTGGCAAGTCTCTGGCAAGTCTCTCTGGCTTGTGATTTGCGAGTCGATAACGGCAGTTGGGAAACACAATAGGCTGCGATAGACGCGCACGGTATTCCTCGCACTATGAGCATGAGCATGAACATAAATGCGGTGTCGATGGATTGTCATCCATGTTACGTATCATAGATGTTCACCTATTATTCTAGTAAGCTGCTGTGCGACGTCCGTTCAGCAATCGGTTATGATGACGCCTCGTCGCGGTACAGAGCAGCGAAAGCAGTGTGATATCACGCAGCAGCAACGACTTTCCATTCGATGGTAATGTCATGGTGGCGGTCAAATGGTCCCGGAGTTCTGGTAGCGCATTTTATGAGATCGCACATACATATACTCACCGTGCCTGAGTAAACACCACTTGAAGAGGTGCCGACGTATGCATTGTTTGAATCTCTAGGACAACTACCCCTTCTATTAAAATTAAATGGTTGACTAGACACGGAGAAGACTTGCTTGATTTGGTTATTGTTGTTTCGTGATAGTGGTTTTGGGGGTTTAGATACGGCCTTCATCCTTAATGATCTTCACCGAGGGTCGAGTTTAAAATATGAATGCTAGTCAGACGGGATAGCCGACCACCGATGATTTGCACGATTCAGTGCTGTGCATTGGTTAGAAACCGCTGTCATCCTTTCGGACACCCCCTTTTTACTTTTATTTTTATTTTATTCTCCTGTGACCTTATGTACACAGTAGATGTATTCTCATCATGGTTTCGCTCGTACCTCTCATGTACATGGTTAGACTTGCCCGTTTCAAAGCCAAACCACGCTGTCGGTGTCACAATCATGGATGGGGATGGTAGATCTAGGGTGGACCTTGAGAATGGGAAAGGGGATGCATCAGGGGGATGGAGGGTATACTTTGCAGTCAAGCAACGGGCGCGAATAACGAAACCACGGCGAGCTTAAGCATTGTTATTGATCGCTTAGCTAATAATTGAGGCTTGACTCTTGATTTTGGCCACAGTCGCTAATAGCTGTGAACATGCCGCCCTATCGATTCGAAGCGTAGAGCGGATAGACGGGAAGACTTCGAGGGAAGATTCCATTCATTTTCTTCTTACGTTGCACACCTATCAAGAGATGCTGGATGATCCTTAGCTTTCTGCCCAATGACAGCCCGGGTAGCGAAACCCGCCCTGCATACAACGTAGCAGCTGAGCACCTGCAGGTATCTTAAGGCTATTTTTGGCTCGACAGTCAGGAAGGGCGGGAGATCATCACCCACAAAAGACGTTGACAAGCCATTCGCTAACTCTATCGCTTCGAACGGTACCTATCGGGTCGATAAGGAAGTGATCAATCCCAAACTGCCTGATATACTTGCATAGATTCTTATTTTTCCTGCTCGACGAAGAATGTTCAGCGAATTGTTCCATGCAGACATCCATTCCATCAATTCGACTAGTACTTGAATATGAAGTGTCATGGACGTCACGATTCGCGACACTGTCACTTTTGGACAATCCTCCCGTAAATTTGCAGGCATTTCAATCGATTGGTGTCCTCCATTCCTCTCTCACCCTCCATCTCTTGTACATATATATGCGGTCAGCCTCATATTGCTATGTACGTACTTCGTAGCTACCTTGTACGTATATACGAAGCAGCAAGCTGCCTTCCGTGTCGGATTGACCATAGACACAGCCCCGTAGATAATCAGGACGACGGAGTAGGCGAGGCTCGTTCAACGTTGACAACAAGAACGGAGGCCGAGGAGAAGTTGAATCCTCTGGAGATGCGGTCAATCCCACTTCTTACACAATGCAATGTTCGCAACATAGCAAACTATTGCCTCTTCGAAGTCATCTTTGAACAATTGACACGGCGGGGATGTAAGCGAATGTTCAGCTAGAGTCTGGTGATTCTAGCGATGTAGAGCACCAATACTACAACTTGATATGGTAGGAACTTTTATGATACGGAGGAGTTATCACTGGCTACCTGGCAGCCCTGGCCGCATCAAGGCCCTGTACGGCACGGTACCTTGTTTTGTAGGCCCCCAGGGGTTCGTCGTCAACATCCTGGACATTCCCCAGGTCTCTAGTTCCCCCATCCGTCCCCAACTCGTCCATCTGCCACAACACTGCAGACATGCCTGTGGTTAAACTCCTGAGGTATTTGATCAGGTTTTAGCCAACCAAATCTTGCATACTCAGCCCACTGTTAAATTATATTCAATGCTTTACCTACGCTGTTGCCTCGTCACCATTCGGTCAGATTTCCTCTCTGAGCTTAGGGACAGTTTTACTAACTGTTGCCAGACTAGGGGCAACATCGGTGGCTGCGAGACAGATTAATAAGTAATTGTCTCTACTATGTACATAGCAGCCACACAGTGCTGTTTTCCAACTTGCCAAGGCCACACCAGGTACAGATCGGTATTAGCGTTGGGTATTGTCTGGTGTTCGGGTATTTTACTTGATATTACTATTACTCATTTCTTATACCAGCGCACACGACCATTCGTCGGAGACGTCTTCCTCTTTAGGCCATGCTAGCCCGAGTGAGGATAGTCGCACCGGCCACTCACAGTGTGTTTTCAAGGTTCCCTGTCTTGGACTCTTGCCTCTGCCCTACCTGTAGGCCTTCTTAGGGCCCTGAAGCCGCTCTCATTTCCCTCCTCCCCTTCCACTAGCCGGGGACAACCCTCTTTGTCCTGCGTCCTAGCTTAAGCCGTTCGCTGTCCATCATCCCATCCATCCGTCCATCCCCATCTTTTTCTCCTCCTTGCCTATTTGCCCTTTGCCATCCATCCCTTCCTCCAACTTTTCTTTTTCCCATCTTGGTGTTGTGAACTGCCTCGACGACGATCTCTTTTCTATTTACTCGCTCTCATTTTTGAACTATCGTGACTGTGGTCATCTGTTGCACTCTTTTGGTACTCCTGTTTGGGATAAAGCAGGTCTCCCACCCAAGCCAACGACCCCGGACGTCGAATCCCCGCGTTTTTCCCAATGAACGTTTTTCCTCCGCCTTTCACTCAGCGACGGGCCGATTAAACAACGCTTGTCCAATTGCTTCACTCCAGATTCTCTCCGCAAATACTGCCGTGCTCGGGCTACGCTCTCCACACGAGCCCTGTAAAGGATTGCGTCGACTGATTCTCGAAATCGTTGAAGAAGGAAACGGGTGACAAACAAAGGTGGCGCATCCGCCTGCGCCGAGAGTCTGAATTCGAAATTCCTTCAGTCTCAGTGAACGAGATAGAGAAAGAAAGAGAGGATAGGAATTTCAAAATGTCGCAAGCTGTCAAAAGGGCTTGCGATGCTTGCCATCGACGAAAGGTCAAATGTGATGGAGTCAACCCCTGCCGTAACTGTGCTTCGGCGCAGTTGACTTGCACCTATAATGCGATTCCGCAAAAGAAGGGCCCCAAGGGTTCGAGGGCGAAAGTCATCAGCGAATTACGAGAAACGCAGCGACAGACGAGTCTCTCAGCCAAAGTTCAGAGCCGATTGAACGGAATCAACAGTCCTCCGTGCAGCCCTACGTTATCGCCGACTCCTGGCCTTCTGGCTAGCGAGATGGCCAAAGAATGCATCGAATTCTTCTTTGCTAACATGTATCCGATCATGCCAATCCTCCATCGACAGCGACTAGAACAGCAGTCAATGTATCTTGACCAGAGTCTAGACACATACTGTCTAGTAACTTCGTTGTGCGCATGGATGATGTTCCAACCTGGAATGAACGTACCTGGTGCCGACCCTCTTCTCGATCATTTACCTGGAGCCAATATTGCTTCGGGAATGGTTCTCATCGAAGAGACGATCCGAGTTCGGAAAGGATATGAATACCAGGAATCGCCAACCTTGAACAGCCTTTGCACCAGCTATTTCCTCTTCTGCTCTCACTACGCCCTCGACATGCACGACAAGGCCTGGTTCTATCTTCGAGAGGCTACAACTCTAGCCCATATCATTGGAATGAACAAGGAGGAGACTTATCTTCAGTATGACAATGTTGAGGCCTCGCGACGACGACGCCTGTATTGGCTTTTGTTTGTGACAGAAAGGTAATTAATTACCCTGGATTTCAACTCATTGAGTGTAGTGCTAAACGTGAACCTTCACAGAGCATACGCTCTACAGCGTGGTCGACCTCTGACTCTTCAAGCTTCTATCAACCTCCCAACCATGACCGACGACCCCACAGATCCCCTTGCTCATCTGTTGAATGGCTACATCCTGTTGGTAAATCTCTTCAGGCCATTCGACGATGTGTTCCTCACTCTGTGGAACAAGACGCGTGCCGAGTCTTCGCCTGCGTATCTCAGCGCTCTACAGAAGCAGTTTTCTGACATGATTCCTCCATACATGAACGTTCAGGACTCCGACCTCCGTGCGAATCAGCAATGGCTCAAGACAATCACCTGGCATCTTGGCATGCAGAACGGTTGTGTTCCTCAGGGCAGCCAGGACCAGATGCAGATGCAGTACCCCATTGATATGTCCCGGGATTTGATGTCGATGACGTCTCAGTTCTCGACTCAGAGCACGGAATTACTGGGCATGCCGCTTGTTGCCAAGTTGCTGGATATCTCAACTGCTCTCATTGATGTTTTGTCCGTCATGCCTTCAACTGGAGATCCTTTCAGCATGGGCCCTCGAGAGCAACTCAACTCTCTTCTACAGCTGTTGTCGGTCCTTCGAACCGGAAACCACCATTTCCTCCCGCTTCTGTTGAATAAGGTCCATGACGTCTTACCTCGCCTCGCCAATCCCCTCCTGCAGCGTGCCCCGGAAAATGCTGTCATGCAAAACATCGACATATTTGATGGATTCGGTAACGCTGGTATGGCTCAACCCCCTATGATGGACTTCAAGACGGAGCCATACACCCCAAGTAGCATGCAGCACATTCAAGAGATCGGGACCGACTCGGGTCACTCAAGCAATGGAGACGATATGAAATCGCCTTTCCCAATGGTCAGCTCACCGGCAATTATGTCACCCGGTGTAGAATATCACGGCAGTGACTTCAACTCGATGCCTGATATAATGAGCCCAATGGGACAAGCACCGCAACACTCATTGAGCCAGCAGGGATCTTTGAATCCACAGCAGCCTCACCACCAGCATCAACACCACGCCCTTTCGTCGCATGGGATAAACCAGAATCATAACATATCAAATCCGATGCAGACAGACATTCACGCGAATCTTGGCCATAACCTCAATCCGCCAGCAAATATGGCAAACATGAGCCAGCAACAGAACATATCCCAAAATCCACAGTTCAATATGATGAATAATATATTGCACCGACAACCTCCACAAAGAACAAATAGCTTCATGCATCCGCAACATCAACACCAGCCTTCTCAAATACCGAGGACTGTTGGAGACTTCCACGCACTGCAGCGGGCGAATTCAGAGAATGTTACAATGAATTCTCTCGGCCTCAGCCATATGAACGCTGAGGTAGATTTTAGTGGGCTAAGGTAGTAATACCGGAACACCACTCCATTGGCGGGCCGTCTTTCCCTAAGGCCCTGTCTCATATCTTACCTACTATATTATCGACATCTACTCGCCCGAATACTCATGCTTGCGTTCATGTTTTGGACTTGGCGAGGCATACGTAGCGCATCAATCCATGACGTACAGACGAAGCATTGCATTTGCGGGAAGAGATGGATCTTCACATAAAACTCTTACGGATTTAAACACTAGCGGCTTCGAATCGGATTCACAGATCCCTCTGGCTAGGATATCATTTGGGCTATTCGAACATTCAGCTTTTTCTTTTCATCGTCTTTTGAGGAGTTTAGTGAGGCGCCTGGGGCAGAGCCGGTGTTTGCAGAGAAAGAAGCACCGTGTGTATTATCTACATGTCGGTACCTAGCAACCCATGACTAAGGGATGGTGTTAGTTATTTCTACGAGAGGAGGATGAACGCAAGTGATCACGAGGGACGATGCGGTCTAGAGATGGGATCAACAATAAATCCAAGTTCCAATATAGGCGAGATAGCTCAGAGCGCGGAGTGGTGGATTCGGAAGATGTATAGGCATCACCATATTAGGTAGAAACAATAAAGTAAAAGCATATAACAAATTGGAAAGTCTTCAATGTGTTCACTGCACGGAATAGAATTAGGAAGTCCGATGAACCGTGGTCGAGTTCGAATACTGCTGCAGGGCGAACCAACCCCTATGTCAAACATGTCTACCTGGGTAAACACTAGAATAGGTAGGTAAACATAAAGCATGTGCGTATAATGCTAATGCGAGCGAATTTGTATGTATCTTTGACATTGGTCTCTCCCCATATGCCACCCTATTGTTACTGTAACGAAACCCGACTCCGAGTATAATTCAACAATAACCTTGGATCCTAGTGTTAATGACGATAAAATATTGCAGGATGAAAAGAACAAAAATGACAAAGCAACTAGAACATAACCTTAAAGGTTTGCGTCGCTCATCCCATTGTCCTTTCCAAAGTTCATATCATCTTAATATAGAATGCGTGAAGCTTAAAATACATGCTCGGACCGTCACCTTTTAGGTTGCGGCCCGGTCACCGAGCCACTCCGGGCAAGTCGTAGGTTAGGTACCTAGGCATGCTGGCGGGTAGTCCTATGCAAAGTACATATAAAACAATTCTGGCAGGAGGCTCTATTATTGAAGAGGCTCCTTTATGATGTAACCATAAAGTTCATGACATGATCCTCTTCCCTAACAACACTATAGAAAATATTTGTGTCGGGAAATTCCAAAAAACTTCGGCTCGTCCTTCTGACATTCTTACCAACTTGTGACTATTGCCAGGGTGATTATATATAGGAAGAACATAGACGGAAGCTTACTCCAAGGGGGAAGTCAAGGTTATAAATAGAATTATACATTTCAAAGTCATGAGGGGCTGAGAGTAAGTATAGTAAGCTACCTTATTGCACTGGATAGATACCTTGGGTAGGGGTAGGTACTAAGGATGAAATGTATAATTTCATGTTACTCTCGTACGTATATGCTGCATGTCCAAACAAGACTCGATCAAGTCAAATAAGAGACGGTTTACCAATAGTTAGATCACGTGAGGCAACAGTGGTTGATGTGTAGAATAGAGAGCATATGATGCACTGTATTAGGAAATCCGATATTAGTGCACTATTTGCATGAAACAGTTTCGCATACGTTGTGTTAACTTTGGGTGGGTTTCTATTAGATCAATAATATGTGCTGCATGGTATAATTATATCGCAATAGCAGAAAGATACAAAATACGAGAGCAGGATCCAGTTAGAAATAATGTAATAGTAGAGAAACTCACAAGGAGAATTTACGGAAACGGTAGTGTAAGCAGATAGGAATTCTGGGAAACCTGTAACTAGCATTATTCCTTAAGACTTTATGAACGTTAGAAAACCGGTATGACGATGCCATTAAGTTGAGATTAGCAGAGTCGGAGGTTTTTTGGCAGTGGTAAAATGGACCTCGTGGGCCTGGCCCGCATTTAATTTGCGACGCGTCCCGGGAAGGCGCGTCAACATAAGCTTCGACCATGTATTATTCGTTATCTGCAGGTACATGTAGGAAGGAATTGTCACACTTGACATCTACGTGCATACCCCATACTGCATACCTTCCTACCGTCCCGTCGAATGCAACTCCCATCCGTAAGATATGTCTGGGTGGAATTACCGCTTCGGTAAGAACACATCCCAACTAAGATTCGTTCCTTCCGTAACTTACCAATGCCAGGACCCAACACGGCCGGTACGACGCCGGAACACAACCACGATCAACTACTGCTACCACAACCTCAAGTATTATCCGATAGTCAATTGTCCTCAGTATCACAACCGAAGTTGTGGAAAAATGCTTTGCCGCCACTGGCTTATGCTCAGGTACCTCTATCGCAAACCCAGCCGTGGTCATCAGCTCTGCCCAATCTCTCTAACGGAACCTATTCAAATCAACAAACTCTTCCACCTATCCAGTCAGCTCCTCCGCAGTATCCCTATCCGCCCCCCTACCAAGCGCAGCCTCAGACTGTGCCACAGCCAACTATGCCCATTATAACTCCGCGCCCCTTGAAGCGACAGAAGGTAGAAAGCTTCAAAATGGATGTCATCAGCCTACTGAGTGACGACGAAGATACTGTGACTACCGCCAAGATGGTCGCATCGTGGAAGAAGCCGGCCTTTCCCGAGAACCGATATATAAATATGCCACGACCAGCACCTCGTAATGGTCCGATGCCTCTCCCAGAACATTTGACCATTGAGGGCCATCCCAAGAGAAAAGCAGCTGAACAAGCAGCACCCGGCCCCCAATCTATGCGTACTGCAAAAGCTCTTGCGAAATCCGCTATTAAGCAACGCTCAAGTATGCATCCGGTACCGGAGTTACTTTCTACCCAGACAAGAAGCACGCCTTCATCATCAATGCCGTTTTCCTCGTCACCCCCGTCAAGTATAAATACGAGTTATCGTGGAGACAGTAATCTCAAGACCTCGACTCAATTCCTGACGCCGCCACCCTCTTCATCTCAGGAATCTGAGCCCATGTCGTCAAGCCAGCATGGGGCATCAGCAACAATGCATAAGGTATCACAGGACGCCAGATCCGGTGAGCCTACTCTCTGTCCTGAACAGGAGCGTCTTGTCGATTTAATAGCAAGCGGCAAGAACGTCTTCTACACGGGCTCGGCTGGCTGTGGTAAATCGACTGTACTGAAGGCTTTCACGAAGCGGCTGCAAAGTATGGGCAAGAATGTTCGCATTGTTGCACCCACAGGGCGTGCCGCCCTTCAGGTCAATGGATGTACTACTTGGACATACGCGGGTTGGACTCCAGATCATCACAAGCGCACACTAGACGAGTTGAGAGCTGCCGCTCACGGCCATTTCATATGGAAACGGTTCAAAGAGACTGACGTTCTCGTCATCGACGAGATCAGCATGGTAGAAAACCTGCACCTTGAGAGGCTGAACGAGGTCATGAAGGTGGCACGATACAACCCAAGATGGACTGTTCAACCCGCATTCGGAGGAGTTCAGGTGGTGGTGACAGGAGACTTTTGTCAGCTACCCCCGGTCAAGCCTTTCCAGCACTGCATACAATGCGGCTTCGAACTCGCCGAGCGGAATACTGCTTCCGGAAAGATCCACGTCTGCAAGCGACACGGCGAGTACCGCGATGAAGACAAATGGGCTTTCCGGAGCAAGGCATGGCAAGAGTGCAACTTCACCCACGTCCACCTCCACACCATTCATCGCCAGAACGACGAGACCTTCATCCGCATACTGCAAAAGTGCAGAGTTGGACGGCCACTCAGCTCAGCCGATACCGACCTCCTCATGGATCACAAGTGCATGGTCCACCACGCTACCAAGTTATTCGCCACGCGAGATGAAGTAGCCACAGTCAACCGACGCGAATTCGAGAGGTTAAAGACCGTGAACCACGAATACTGGTCCATGGATAGCTTCATATGGCAGCCTTATCACCCTCACTTAGGCTGGAAGACCATTCGAAAGCCCAAAGGGCCGCAATCCGAAGGACCTCTGCGCGCCCTCGAGGACCACCGGTTTGACGAGTGCGTGCAGCTCAAGAAGGGGATGCTGGTCGTGCTGCTCGTGAACCTGGACCTGGACCTGGGTCTGTGCAACGGCAGCCAGGGGCTGATCTGCGGCTTTGAGAAGTACGACCCCCTAAAGATGCCGAAAGCCAAGACGGGCAACGGTAGGGAGCCCGAAAACATAATCTTCGGCGAACGGGCGTCAATGAAGGAGGCCCAGATCAAGAAGTTCATCCTCGACCCCGGCGCCAAGTACAAGGTGTGGCCCATCGTCCGCTTCCACAACGGCTTGATCCGCACCGTCTACGCGGACTGCTCTATCACCGAACTCGGCGACGAGAGGCCTTATAGCTTGCTCATGCGCACGCAGATCCCCCTCGCCCCCGCCTGGGCCATGACCATCCACAAGAGCCAGTCGCTGACCCTCGACCGCGTCATCGTCAACCTGTCCAAGGCCTTCGAGGAGGGCCAGGTGTACGTGGCCCTGTCGCGCGCCACCGGGCTCCACGGCCTGAAGATCGAGGGCGATTCCAAGGGCCTGCTGGCTGGCCTGGGCGGGAACCAGGAGGTCCAGGCCTTCCTCCGAGAGAAGTTCGGTGATTTGGACGGCGTTTTGACTCCCGGGTCGTCGTAACGACTTTGTGTCATATGGAAGCCGGAGTAGGTTTGAACATAGGATAAAGGGGTGCCTCGTAGGCTACTATATAGGAATGGAAACGAAGCCCGACTGCTATACAGAGGCGTTGAATCATTGATTAGATGTCGCTGGTGTCATGTGACTGATATCTGAACCGTTGCCTTGCATAGGGACGCCTAAATCTGTCTCTGGCTGTCATTGTACCCTTGTTTATCAGCCTTTTGCTACTAGGTGTCTTCGTAATAAGTGTCAGGCCTAAGATCCTGATGCCAACTCATTCATTAGACCTTTGTGTGAGCTCGTCTCTACTCGTGATCAAAGAGCACCTCACATCCAGGCAACGCAGCTATGTTTTCAAATTAAGTGAAGATATTACAGGACTACCTAGCAAAACTAGTTGATTGTTGAGGGTAGCGAGTGACCCCCACTCACGAAGGGCATACGGCGTTTGAATATATGTTTAGTGTCGATCCTATCTAGCGGTCTTTTCGATTGACAGATACCTACCTAAACTTAGATAGGTCCGGTCCGACTCTCCTTTGACAGTTGTGTTTTGTACCGTGATCTACAGGTTGATAGGTTAGCCAAGAAAAAAAGGAGAGAAGGATTTCCGACCAGTCGGCAGTTTGCCGTCGTTGATACAATCCCCTACAGCAGGTTGTATGGCTGGCATTGTGTGAAGACACATTTTATCTCTGTTCGGCGAATTATCATCGTAGGAATCTCCTAGGTACTGGATATCCTAGGTAGGTTCATTCTACGTTAATAGATCTCTCGATATAGCATACATCTATATGAATACAGGGGCTTATGCAGTAACTCTGACAGACCTATCTTGATCAGGGGAACGTTATCCAGCCGGACTCGGCAAAGCGACTGTCTCAATAGCTATTTGACATACCAGTCTTACAAGGCTTGATCTAGCCCTTGGTCTTTGCGCAGTATCCCCATTAAGACGTTACAGTTCTTGAATGATACACTAAGGCAGAGGAGCATTTGGGGTCTCCCCAATGAGTTTGATAAAAGGGCTACTAGGACAGACACACTTCATCGCGGCCTAGGAAATAACGGCATGGGAATAATAATGCTTTTAAAACGGTCTACCCACGCAATGATGTCACAATACATGATGTTAAACGCTAGACAACAATGAGGCCATAAAATCAAGATTTGTATCAGTCCGCGTAGGCAGTTAATATAAGACTGCCTGAGCTGATAGGCTTACTTGAACTGATATATAAGAAAGCCGCTTCGAGGCCCTGGATATTGTGGTACCTTAAATTTATGCCCGTCACGATCACGGGACCCGTTGATATTATCGTCTCTATAGGAATTTGTGCAAGTGTAGATGCATTTTCACATGTATGGGATTCAAAACCTGGATGCAAAACGGCATTTCCCACTATCTTTAATATCTACCTACCTGGTAGGTAGCTAGAACACTTACACCAAAAATATACCGCTATAACTCCCGGTAGTGCCGAGGAATACTGGGTCGAATACAATTGTTTTAGATGTTGAGAGCGTGCGCGGCACAATATCAGCTGCATCTTAATTGTTTTGGGATCCAATGAAGACAGGGGAAATTAGCTGGTTGATCCAATTGCGGCCAAAAGGAGCCCGGTTGAGTTGCGGGCGATTCTCCTCCGAGCCTTAATCTATGTCGAATATCAGGAACACAAATGCACCATGACGATCAGTCGACCTGGCTCTTGCGCCATAAGTTATTATTATCACGCCCTATCTGCGAATATCTACGAATTAAGCTTTCTCAGTCGCCCTTAAGCCGCTGACGATCCGTTGGACCCCTGGGGCAATCTCCCGGGAAGCACAACCCTTAGTCAGTCTGCGCCTCAGACTACCCACGAGATACATCTTATCTCGGGCTGTCGCTACGTATTATCCGATCAGATCCCACTGTGTCCACAGTTATACCCCTGGCGACAGAAATAAATCGATAAATAGGGTCTGGTCGGAATGTCCAGGTCGATATCTAGTCAGAGTTAAGACCTCGTCGCGGCTACGTCTGCCTATGACTAGGGCGAGTCCTCTCATCAATCGTGAGGGGCAGACACACGGCCTAGACATTAACAGCCATTGAGCCTTGACTGGTGTACTAAAAGTCGAAGATGATCACTCTCCTGCTCTCGCTCCTGTCTGTGTGCTTCGCTGCAGCTTTGGCGTTTCCTGCAGCTCTCCAACCCCGTCAATCATGGACCTTTGGCTACTGGGCACACGAGCTGACAGAGTACGGCTGCAAGCCCATAATATTCATCTGGGCAAAGGCTACGATAGAGCCCGGGAATATGGTACGTAGCTCAGACCCGTAGTGCTATCACGAGACCATCATGCTGACTTATAACTCAAGGGAAATACGGTTGGGCCGCGGCTATCAGATGGGCTTAAGGCGGTGTTTGGACCGGCGAACGTCGTGACTCAGGGGGTCGACTATTGGGGTTTCATAGAGACGAACTTCTACCCCGGCGGAGCGCCGCCTTGGGGAATATACGATATGCAACTGCTATTGAACGCGGCAGCGACTTGCCCGAACTCAAAGATTGTTGCAGCAGGTTACAGGTAATTCTGACCCCCTTTTTTCAGGAGAGGATCGAAAGCTTTGTGTAGAAATCCTGATGTCCTCGGATCTCCTATCACCAAGAAAAACTAACAAGACACATAGTCAAGGAGCAGCCCTCACGCACCGCGCCATCGAAGGGCTACCGCAAGAGGTCAAGGACAAGATCATAGCGGTGGTGACGTTCGGGGACACGCAGACGTGGCAGGACGGGGGCCGGATCAAGGACTTCGACAAGAACCGGACGCTCATCATCTGCAACGTCGGCGACGTTGTGTGCACCGGCACCCTATACGTCTTCCCCGTGCACTTTGACTACGTGAAGTGGGTGCCCACCGCAACCTACTACCTCGCCGCCAAGTTGATGGACGACGCCGTCCTGAAGCCGTGGCCCAATGGCAGTTTTATCTTTCCTAACGTCACCATACCGACTCCGTTTCCGAGTATTGCGTCTGTGCCGCAGGGTGCAGAGGATGTTCCGTCGATGCCTCCGCTACCGACGCCGCAGGATTTGGAGCCTGTAGGGGCTATGTCGGGTGGATTGCTTTTCTAAGGTAGGGATAGGCGGTGAATTAATCCTACGTGCCTATGGAAGCTGAGGCATCATCTACTGGAGAAGTGTAGAGTCATTTACAGGCGCCTATGGAGAAGTCTATACCTGAGAATAGAGCTTTAGAGGTGCATCGATTACAGATAGATCTCTACAAGAGGCGATTAAAGGGATCATCATAATCAGTCTTTACAGCGACCGAATATCGTGCATTAGGAAAAGGAGTAGGTTAGACTTGAGTCTCGGAATTGAAGGACTTCTTAACTCGCCTCTTGACTTAGTTCTATAAAATACTAAAGCTTTACACTTCTAGTTGGCAGTATCGTTAGAGATAACAAGCTTCTCTTCGTGCTTTTCAAGATCCTCACGTATACCAATCTCCCAAAGCAGCAGCAGCACGAATACCCGGGTGTCTACGACGGAACATGGCTACATCTTCCGTTCTTCGCTCCATTCGTTGTCGGTTATCATCGCCGCATTCGACACACGCCTTTAATTGCCAGCTACGGTTGGCGAGAGGAGCAAGGGAAAATATGAACGATAGGCTGTTTCTTCCGGCACTTTGCAGGCTCTTTTCATATCGACAGGCGATTAGGTAGGTCGTCGAGGGGCTGGTTGATGAACACGTTGCAGCTGGCGTTGATGCCATATGTGTGCAGGGTGAGGTGACTCCCCTATTTTATCCCGCTGTCGCCGCAAAACAGGTTTTGCTCGCAACAAATAGCGCCCGTCGGTCATATTTCTGACATACTCACGTAATCGTTGGAAAATGTGAGTTTGGAAGATGCTTGCTCTATTTCTGCAGTTCTCTATAGGCGTTTGAATTGGACAAGGACTGGCCGTTGATGGAAATTTGCAATATTAGGTGAGCGCTGATTCAACTCGTTATTTCATACCAGTCCGGTGTGGTGTAAGAATCATGCATACCAGGTAGGTAGGTACAAACGAATAAAGTATGGCGGATAGAAGGTCGAGGGTAACCTACAGTTTGTCTAGCAATTATCGATGGCACTTCGGTATTGTAATTGAGTGGCCGAGCTTGAAGGGAATGTCAGAAAACACCAATGCTCTGGGGTCATGGACGTGCGTAGCTGGTAGAACAAGTATGCCAACAATATTACCCGATATTCCTTTGGAACCGCACTTGTTGGATGGATGCCCAAGTAATTTTAAGTGTTGCCTCTTCATTTCTCCCCCTTTTACTGAGCACGATTCAGCCCCTTTGATGACTGACAGCCTGGATAACTTGCTAAATACTAGATGAAGGCTAGCAAGCGAGCTTAGCATAGTAAGACGATACCGTAAACGAGTATCTGTAACAGGATAGAATATATTGGCGATACTTGCCGGTACTCAATCATCTGAACAAGCGTCATAAGAAATACATGCACCTCATCACCATAGAAAGAAAGTTAAGGTCATAATGTTCAACATGCAGATGCAGATGAAGTTGCTCAAGCTTGGGGCTCGTATCAACACAGAGCGACCTCGAACATGAACCAACACATTTGTTTCCGACCGCGGGACCAAAGTAATCAAGACCGGAATGTCGTCGAGGAACGTACCCGGCGACGCCCTTTGAACGCCGTATGCTCCTCCCCCTTCTCTGAAATGAATCAATTGCATGCCCGCGTCGAACTCCTCCAAAGGGTAGATCCCTACCATACTCTGAACACCCCCTGCCGGCGTCACCCTGATAGGACTTTTTTCTCTCGACGTAATCTTCACTTTCTAGTCCTCGCGCCCCCTCCACCGCCGCCCATCTTGACTTTCTGGGCCTGGTCACATCGTTAGCAATTCGCCCCGTAAAATTATATATGGACTTAAAATTAGGATAACTCACATCTCTAGCAAACTCCAAACTCCGAACCGTCTCATTCTCGTTCTCCTTGAGCGGGCTCACCATGACGAACATCAGGGTCCGACAACCCTTGCCCAGGGACGGACGCAGGAGCTGCGTCAGGGTGTACGATCTGAAGTCGACGCCCTCGGTCTTGCCCTGGCCGAGGCTGGACAGCACGGTCCGGAGGTAGCTCAGGGACGAGTTGATCTCGACGCCTTCGCGGTAGATCTGGTCACCGCGGGCCTTGTCGGGGGACTCGGAGCCGGCGAGGTCGATGAGGTTGAGGGTGCCCTTGCGCGTCTTGACCACTTCGCCGTCCTCGTTCTTCTTGGTGCCGCGGATCTTAAGCACCAAGATCGAGTGCGAGCGCGACGACCGGTCGTTCATGGCCGTGGCGGCGACGTGGCGGTTGTTGTCGGCTCTGCGGATCATTTCGTCGAGGTCGCACTCCTCCTTAAGCAGCGTGAATGAATGGCCCTTGATGCTCAGCTCGTCGCCGATCGGGTCCACCATCAGAGGCTCGGGCTTGGCGCTGCGCGATGCGAGGAGGTCGTACAGTTTGTCCTGGTAGACTTCTAGGTAGCTGCCCTCGACGACGTACTCCCAGCCCAGCACTTTGAGGCGGTCGATTTCGCCGAAGATCATGTCCTGGGTGCGAGGGATGATGCCGTCGTTTGTGCGGCTCATCGTGTACGTCTTGCCGGAGCCGGTCTGGCCGTAGCAGAAGATGCAGACCTTCTTGCCGTCCATGACGGATTGCACGAGCTGACTAATCTCGTCAAATACGTCTTTGTTGGTACAGCCGTCGTCGAAGACGCGTTCGAAGTTGAACTCCTTGGGCTTGCCGGGGATCATCTTGCCGGGCTCTCGGAAGTCTTCCCTTTCCGTCGGTATGCTGATGCCGTCGATCTTGTCCTCGTCGAGCTCGCTCACCTTCGGGTTGAACTTGATGAGAGCGTCTGCTGAAGGGTCCGCTGCAGGTTTAATTCGACACATGACACGGATGTTCCCCTTTAATTCCTGTACTAGCTCGAAGAGTTTGTGCCGTCTCTCTTCTTCCTTGATGAGCCTGTCGCGCAACGTCTTCGTCTCTTCGTCGATCTTCTTCTGCGCCGCCAATTCAATTTCCTGCACTCTCTTCTCGCACTCTACTAGAGCGGCCTTGCTCTGCTCCTCGAGGCTTTGTATGCGTTCCGAACTGAAGTCCAATTTCTGACTGAGAAGACTGATCTGGCCGCCTAAATGCCCTTTGTCTTTGGATAGACTTTCCTCAGCATCTTCGGCTCTCTTCCTGAGTCGGTCGATCGTCTTGAGGTTCTCTTCGATGTGGGCCTGGAGTGCTCGTTGATCGTCCTCTGCTCTACGCAAGCTTTCTTCGACATCTTGCATGCGGATACATTGTCTCTCTAGATCTACATTGAGCAAGCGGATCTCGTGTTCATAATCTCGCTTTTGCCTCTCCAGACTACTCCGCAACTCCTTGTTCTCGCGGGAGAGATTCTCTAATCGAGATTCAGCTTCGGCGCCGCACTTCTCCTCGAACTCCTGCTGAAGCTTGGCCACTTTGTCCATCTCACGTTCATAGTCGTCAAGTTTGGCTCTTATTTTTCTCTCGTTATCTGCAATTAGTTCTCCGCAATACTTATCGTGGCGTCTCTGCTGGTCCTGGATATCGATATTGAGATTACGGACTTGTCGCTCTGCGTCGGCTAACTTGTCCATGAGCTTCGACCTTTCCGCTTGTAGATCGCTTCGCTGATCCTCCAGACTCGCCGCTGTTACGTCTTAGTATACATAATGGAGTCACGATAGATGGTAGGGATAAGTCGTTACCTCTCTTCTTCGCCATTTCAAGCTCTTCTTTGATGCTGGTATTGCTCCTCTCGGTAGTATTCATAAACTCTTTTAGTTGCTGGAATTCGTTATCCATTTTGCCGATCTTCTCTTCGATCTCCGATACTACAAACCCCGTTAGGTTAGAATCTTTAGACAGAAACGGCGCCTTTGTGGGCGAAGATGACATGGCCACCATGGGTGTCCTTTTCACGGCGTTCATGCTTTGCTCAAAGTTGTCTAACAACTGCTTGCCCGGAGTCGTGGGGACCACTGAGTCCCTTTGGGGCGATTCAAAGAGTTGCCCCTGAAGCCGACCTCTACCACCACCCTTCTTACGTACAGAGACGTTGAGGGGGATTGAGAACTGCGGAGGTGGGCCCATGTCTGAGATGGAAGTCGCTTGATTTCCTTGCTTGAGTGTGGGTTTTTCGTTGAGTGATAATGACCCGAACTTGTTAGCGACAGAGACTTCTCTGGATCGAGGAAGAGACTCTTGGTAAGGGGGTTCTTTCATGTCTTGGAGTGATTGGTGCTTTCGTAGATTCTTGTGGAGTTGATTGCCGTAACTTGGTTTCTTTACATTGCCAGGCGTAGTTGGGGGCACTGTACCATTGTTATTGTTGCCCTTTCCTTCCTCACGGGTGCCCATCGAAGTAGCTGGCCTCGCAAGCCTAGTAGTCGATCGCGCTCGTGTGTGTGATATGTGTGATCGGGAGGGAGGGCGGTGGCCTGGGCCGACACTCATAGCATAGCTACTAGTAGAGCTATAGCTACTGTTTGAAGTATGTCGGGATGATGGCAAGCCATTGGTATTCGCGTTAGATCTCGCCTGTTCATCGACCACGTTAGTATAAAAGTTTGTGCGAACGATTGCGAAAATAAACGAAACCATCGTTCATGTTAGAGTGTAGTATTCGGGATCAACAGCGATAAGGGTAGTGGCTCGCGCAATTTATGACCACTTCTACAACTGTATTCAAGAAGGTTCTTGTGTCTTAGAGACGACGTGTGGACAACGGACATCGAATCCTCTCGTGTCTAGCGCAACAAAGGTGTCGCAACACGATTCAAGTCGAAGCTCAGTGTTGTATGGAGCGATCGGGTAACAATACTCGAAAAGGATTTTACTCACCGTATCTCTCAAGGACATGCCCTTAACGTTCTGAGAGGTATTCTGAGATGCAGCAGTGAACTTTTCGGGGAATTCGCCTGCCTTCTTGGATAGAGGTATTCGTTTCGCGTCGGGTTGTACGGCTATATCTCGTCGTCGTAAGTACGTGTAATTAGGATGACCGACGAAGGGGTTATCCGCACCTGGAGCCGGCACGCCGCGCTTCAAGCCATGCGCAGCGGGTATCGACGATTGCGTCTGCAACCGCACATTGCTCTGGGAGTTGGTCATCTCGTAGAGGCCGCTGTTGTTAGACACGGACGTCGAGAACTGAGGGATTCGAGTCATAGGCTTTTGAAGGCCAGTAGTTCTGTGCTGCAACCGTCATCGTCAATTTTGATTCTTAATTCTAACTTGAGCGGTATTTCGCATCTAAAGACTTAAACGCCGGAAGACAAAAACATACCAAGTTTTCTCCCTCCATGTTGGTGGCCGAAGCGCGACGAAGATTAAAGTGAAAGCAAAAATAAATAGCGATAAGTCGAGCTCCGAAAAAGCGCGCGCGAGCTCGAGGATACAATACGAGCTCGAGAATACGATGTCGGAGTTCAACAATGGTATTCAACCCAAGAAGCACTTAGATTTGGAGGGTAAACGATTCTTCCATGGAGCGGTGTTGAAAGTGTTGGCGGCATTGACAATGTTGGCGGCGTTGATTGATGATGGATAAGAGCGAGTTGTGCAAGTATCGGTTTATGCAGTTCGTTTGCTTACTTGGCGATATTGGCCAGGCAACGAAGAAACTCAGCTTGGTACCTAAGTACTTCGAAGTTTAAATGATTTGGGGAAAATTGGAGAAATTTATGGGTCTTCGACAATGTGCAACGGCGTCAGCTCGAGCTCCTAGGTCAAACCACCTCCAGGTACTACTGAAATCACCTCGAACTAATCAGATCAGATCACCTCCTAGTTTTTCAGCAATTTAGTCAAAT